>JAUZNC010033703.1:0-19757 GCA_034780395.1 Vannuccia rotundouncinata
AATTGTTGCAAAAAGTATTTTTAAAACCACTTTATGAAATTGCACTTTGTGAGAGTGCATGGGATCTAAAGGGTTAAGACTTATACTCTACATTATAAGTAATATTTTCTGGAATTTCTATAATATCTTGTCCCACTGATATTGTCTGGTACCTATATTAATATATCCTGCACATTTTGTTTCATTTCTACAAGCCAGCGTTTTGTTTCCTGTTGGTTCCGATAATCAAGAGTCCTTGTTGCATATCAAAACAGTTCAATGTTTCGGTTGCTATATACATATTATATATACTTGAAGATTTATTGTTTTTATTAATTGTTATTTTTAATAATACTATAGTTTGTTGTTGTTGTTGTTCCATCCATATTCAATTTCTATGGTTTCTGCTAATATAGTTTTGATGTAGTGTATATATATATATGATTATTTACATACCCAGATGCCTTTTTATTGGTGGTAAGTGTAAATTCATTTGTTTTCCCAGTACAATGTATCAATGGTCGTTAGCACCAAGTACGCAGTGTCTTATTGATATAATATGTATTAATTAATTAACTTCTGGAAACATGTTCACTTCAAGTATACTTATATGTAAATTGTGCCGTTTTATTTAAAATATGAAATGGGTGCTATTTTATTAAATTTATTTTATATTGTTGTTATATAAAAGCTTACATTTGTGTACTTATATTTCTTCAGTGTAATCCGGCCACATATTGTAAATTTATATAGCTTTCTTCAGTGTATGTACAATGTATTATGTTGCTTAGCATTTAATCAGATTTTTAATATCTAAGCTATTTTAAAATTGTTTCAGGTCGTTGATTAGATGTGTTTTATAAATATATTTCCCTATGTAATAAGGTTCTGCACATAAATAAACATCCCACTTTTATTGAATTTTGAATTTAAAGACTTACTTCGATTAGTATATTTATCTTTTCATCTTTTTTTGTATAGAACAATAATTTCATCCAAATCGTTCATATGAATAGGTATCATATAAATTCTGGACAATAAAACTATAAGATTGTTAGAATAGATTTTTGTAAAATATGTTTATAAAAAATTAAGAATATTTTTTGGTTTTGACATATTTGTCGAATATCTACAATATGCTAAATTTAATTACGTTTTTCAGTTGATATCATATTATAAAGGACGATTAGGCGTTTTTTGAGTGGCCGGATTGTAAGAAGATTCCGTCTAAATAACCCTAATTATTTCTTAACCTTAGACTAAACCATATTTCAGATATGAATTCATATATTTTTAAACTTTTCTATTCGCAAGTTTATGATTAATAATTATTATATATTATGAAGTCCGGCAAACACTACAATTGAACAACACCTTTGCATAATTAATGAGAGCGTATAGACCAATCGCCATCCAGGATTTTTCAAAAAGTGGGGGTTAGTAAGAATTTTTACAATGGGCATATTTTCCTAATGTTAAAGTAACATTCCGTAAACTGTAATTAACTATTTAGAAATTTAAATTACATATTTCTATAGAAATAAAAAAAATTATTCAAAATTATTATGTATTAGTAACAATGCAAATGATGGTTAAAAAAAGTAAACAGTATGTTCGTATTCATGCATGTGTTAGTATATATGCAAAGGGGGCTTCAATAAGTTCTCGGACTCATTATCAATGCATGCAATAATCATTTTTATTAACAATAGATAATTTAAGATATTTCTGAAAATAACAAGTCAATATCTCTTTGGTTATCAATATGGTTAGCTTAACAATTAAAATTTAAAAATTATATGCTACTAATTTAAAACCATTTGAAACCGGGTGGCAAGATTCTGCCATGAAAATTGGATTAGTTTTATGGAGTTGTAAAAATAAATTCTGTCTTGTACTAAGTTTATTTGAAACTAATTGCCGTCTTCGCAATCAAGAGAAAATATTACTTACATTTTTCTAATAAGAAAATATTTTGTTTTGACTTAGCAATAATGTACAGTCTTATTCACAATACATTAAATTATTTTGCCAATACCAGAGTCAACTGTCTCAATTTGCAAACACTCTAAATTTGTTTTAACTTTTATGAGTTTCTATTTCCTGGTGACCTTATTGCTTGTGTCTCTCGATTATTAGTGCTTGGCGTAAATATCTTACTAGAGTACCATCTCGCAGGAGTAATTCAGTCTGACTGACTGACTCAGACTGACTGATATAATTAATTACTTGACTAAAGAGTCGACACACATTGTAAAGATCGAACGTCTCGCTGCATATCTAATAAAGAAATATTTCTCATCTTTAAACTGTATTACATTCCGACAATAACTGAGTGATGGTCATTTGCTCATATATACTCAATGATAAAACATTTGAACTTCAATTATTTACATCATGACTATAATAAAATGTGAAAACCTATTGTGAGTTATAAATCATTATATACTGTACCACCCAGATAGCACCCATACCTGGCTATTTTAGATCAAAGAGCCGACATTCGCTCCAACAAATTTAACCTTAGTTTCAAAAAATAGGACAGAGAAATACCACAACTATAACATATACTATCTGAAGAAACAAACCTGAGCAACTTATTATTAGAATAATCTCATA
Organism: Vannuccia rotundouncinata; assembly: GCA_034780395.1. Taxonomy (NCBI): domain Eukaryota; kingdom Metazoa; phylum Platyhelminthes; order Proseriata; family Coelogynoporidae; genus Vannuccia; species Vannuccia rotundouncinata. Next base: position 2,599 of record JAUZNC010033703.1, read on the forward strand.
GAAAATAAACTCACCTATAAACTACCAAATACAGGAGTATTATGTACGTAAATACTCAGTAATATAAACAACATCTGTTTCCCTTGCAACTACACTTCTTCAGAGTCTTACTAATTCATAATGTAAGCAGACACCCTATTCAAGTTAAACAGTTTTTGTTAACAGAATGAATGACTCTGAGTGGTTTGTATATAGACTACGTGGCGCGTCTGTCTGAAAACTTAGGAATTTTAGGAAATCATTTTAATATATTTATATTTTTACAAAAATGGTCACGATACAAAAGTTTAAATAATCCAAAAAACAAATAACAAATTATAATATATTTTTTAATAAAAATTGACGGCCACCTAGATTGCAGTCATCGCAGTTGACTTGTAATAAGTAGGACAGAAGTTTTTAACCATGCGGCAACTTGCTTCGGCAATGGCAAATACAATTAGACTCTCATCTCTATAGCACTTATGAATATATACTACACCGTCAACGTTTTTCTCAAACTTCATTTTAAAAAGGAGGGGAGAGTTAGGGGGCCGAGGTGAGGTGAGCGTGTATGTTCATTAAAATGATGCCTTATAACCATTGACATAGTTTTTATTTATATTGAATCAGTGACCTATATATTATTTAGCAACGGTATAATTTTATAATCATTAGGTACTATAGTCATTACGTCTGCACTATATATGCGTTTTTTCATACGTATTTTCTTGATCCTAAAGTTGCATGAAAAAAGTATAGTTCTAGCCTTTAAAAACGAATGAATCTCCAGTTTCTCGAAAAATGCGCGGAAAAGGCATGAAAATGTAAAAGTCTAGGCGCAGCGTAATGATAAATATTGTCATTGTGCATCTCATAGTTTTATAATTGTCATACTCGAGAAGTGTTTAAATTAAAATATCTTGTTTTATTATAAAACTTATTAGAGGGAGGGTGTGGTAAGGATTGACATTATTACTTGTTTGAAATTATTAATTGATTTGATAAATATTTAAATTTACCTTTATTGCAAATTGAATTTTTAAAGGAATTTTACATTAAGCTTAAATATAAAATAACTTTAAAATTGTTAAATGGATTGAAAATCTAAACAATTTATATTCAGAAATTATTATTCCAGTTTTAATTTTGAAATATATATATTTAAATGTGTTCATTTAATTATTAGCTATAGTTTTCCATGTATGCTTAAAATCCCGTGTCATTCAAAATATTTTTCTCTTCAGGAACCCAGGGTTTGATTATTTTTTACTTGATATATTTTTTTTAAATATAGGATTAACCAATTCGAATTTTACAGATAATTTTTCTAATTAGTTTATTAAAAAACGTACATCTGAGTATCAAAATTCAAAAGGCCGACACATATAAGCAATATTGTCAAAATAATAATAGTGGTCATATTATTATTATTTGGTATTTCTAATCATAACTTTTAATTTTTTTTACTGCCTTATGGGACAGCATAGTTACCTCCTCCGAATGACAATATAAATTCTAATGTGTTAGTTAGTATCCTTATTGTGTCCTCATTGGTTATAAATTATTTTTGCATCATTTATAATAGTAACTAATATGATGACACATTTAATTGGTTGTTGATATGTGCTGAAAATTTCAGCATATAAAAACAAATTTTATTTGCCAAAAAGGATTTTGGACAATTCGGACATGCAATAATTTTTAATTAAACACAAAAATAAGTTTGTTTAAAGCTTTGTATTGATTTTATTAACAAAATATAACCATATTTTTTCTAAAAGTCCAAATAGTGAGAGTAATTACCATACATACATCTGAATAGTGTGTAGTGTAAATATACTAAATCTGTAGACAGATTTACATTATAAATGTATTTTATGAAGATAATTTACAGCTTTCTATACACTGCAGAGGCTGAGGAAAACATATAGACTGCAATAATGGCACCACTGGACTGCATTTAAAATTTTATTCCTTCCTATATTTTATTATTCAAATTCTTTGGGAAAATATTTCATTTTTCATATTTCATTTACAAAAATATTGTATGTTTAAAAAAACACATTTTATTATATTATAAATTAGCCTCCTATGCCGATTTATATATAATATGAACTACATGAACTTCAATATTTTTATATTAAGATCATATTTTTACTGTATTTCACATAGGATATTCTTCAAAATTATTATATAGGTAAAATTGTGTTATATTATTATATTTAATACTAAAATTGAAATATCTTTCTATGAAAAAAAGTGCATATATTCTAAACCTACATATAAGCTATACTTTCATAATTTTTTTTATACATTTGCCTTTTATTGGAATTTGTATTCTCATTCTCTGCTAAATAAACAATTATTTATTTGTTACAAAGACTCTTATCATATATATAATAATATACAAATATTTAAAAAAAAATCTAAATACAATATGAAATACAATATGCTATTTTTATATAAACTATATACAGATGTATGACTCAAATTTACCTCCTAATATAACTTTTTCTTATTGACATTTGAGAATATTGTGCAACTAATCTAAATAACAGCCGCATTTTTAGCTGTTTAGTATTTATACATAATTGTGATTGTCAATTTCACAAACTGTCAATTTTCATGAATAATATTTTCAGAAAGTCTAAAATGCAGGGTTCCCATGCCCCCTTGAGAACCCTTAAATTTGAGAATAATTGGATAATATCCATTGAAATGTCCTTGAATTTTATTGTATGTTGTATAAATTTTTTTGTCTATTATTTGATTTTATGGTATTTTATATACATGCCTTTAAATGATTTTAGGTTTAAAAACTGGAAATTTTCAGTGCTGCATGCTGATTTAGAGGTCTGCTGTATATTTTCTGTTTGTTTGTAAACACTTGTTTCTTTTTTAATACACTCATTGTCATTCTAAACTCTGTTACACAGGAAATAGAATCCTACACAGATTTGCATATATATGCAGAATTTTGGATCAAAAATGATCATTTCTGAAACTTGTCCAAATATGCAATAAAAATAATTGAGGGGGGAGGGATAACCTTTATTTTTTATAAGGTAACCTATATTTTTTATTTTTTATATATTTTAGAAATTGTCAAACCTTTTAAGACAGTAGATAAGTTATTGTTCAATGTTTTTCTTGTGAATGTTTGCAAAGCTTTTTGTTGTTTTAAATATATTGTTATTAATGAATGCTTCCCTTTTGCTTTTTTATTGGTTACCAAGAGTATATATGTCTGTTTTTTGTATGTGTATATATACTAACACTCAAGATTTGACCATTTGTATGTTACAAAATGTTAGATACAACTGTGACAAACTTTTATAAAAAAGTGACTTGTTTATATAAGATTGAGACTGTTTTCTTTATTTCAAGCATTAATTTTTTTGTAAATCATTTTAAATGGATTTTAAAATTTGGGGAGGGGGAGGCTTATTTTAAAAATACCTGTTATGATTATGTAGAAAATTCAAAGTTATCCCCACAAAATTGTCAAAACTCAGAAAAATTAAAACTGTAATTTTGGAAACATATGCTCTCAGAAGGCTTTTAGCTGCATTCTAGGTTGTGAAATACAAAAATGGCTGACCACATGGCCATGGAGGGTACAGGAGATTGTATGCAGATTTTGTGATTGGCCATTCTAATCCCTGGTTACATACATTTATTATAAGAAGTAAATAATTATTAACATAAATGAGATTTTCTAAATATTTTAACAAAAACACTTAATTACACTAATTTAATTATTTTAAAATGCCCCTTAAAATTTTGAAAAATAGCCCCTTGAAAACCCTTTGAATTTGAAATGAAATAAATGTAAAATTTTGTAAAATTCAACATTTTTGCATTACTTTAGGGTGTTGTTGGAAGAGCTTTGATGCATGAATGGTTCTGGTATAGATGTGTATAAGTGATATTCTGGATTTGCACTTATAATCCCCATCAGTAACACAAAGGAAAATCAATCTAAGTTCTTGATGTTTGGTTTGTTGACATCCAATCATATATATATACAATTTTATTGTCATGCTTTGACCTTTAATTCCAAAGTAGTGCAGTCATTGATATTACAATTTTAAGGATGCTGTCACAAATTTTTGGTCAAAAACAAATTAACAATGATTCACTCCCTGTACAGGACAGTTGAGGTTCTTTGAGATCATATTTGGACATCAACAAAAATGAAATGACTTCAGGCCTATTATCTACCCCAGAAAAACCTGTTCCAATTTTGGGGGCTTATCTAATCTATATAATGAAAATATTAAATAAGGGCGATGAAGGTCAGGAAAAGGTTAACATGATTCTCAATGCTAGTACCTGACTTAAGGCAAGCAAACAACTTATAAAGTGGATATTCAACTTCTTCCAATATTGACACTACATGTTAGATATGGGCAAACTTGGATTGCATTTTGCTTGAAACCACTACACAGTTTAATACACCATGCAGCATGGATGCCCAGCCTGCACTCTATATAGCTGTAGGATGATAAAGAATTTTTTATATCTAAAAAATATGAAAAGGCTAAATTATCTGTCATACAAAATAGATGGAATGCAGGCAGTATTATTTTCAAAAGTTATTATTGCAAATATCTTAGTATGCAAAGCCCAATTTTATATGCCCTAGGTATGCAATTATCATGGAAAAAATATGAATACAGGTAGGGGATGAGGCCTAAGAAGCAACTTGGTCTAAAAGGATAAAATTTTGTTTATCAATATCATAAGGCATTTTATAATTGATTTCTTGTTGACTGAGTACCAGTCAAAAAATCATAGTTGGTTGGTCAGTAACACATTTACAAAAATTTATATATTAAATAAAAATACATTTTAATATGAAATTATTTAATATTGAATTTGTTCCACTTTTTATTGTATATAAATCATACAAAATATAATAAGGATGTTTTAAAAGTAATGTTATGTCATTAATAATAAAGTAATATATAGATATATATATTAAAAAATTATTGTCCACAAAATATTTAATGTTTTACCAACTATGTCTTGATAAATCCAATTTTAAAATAAATGAAAATTATTATATTTGTTTATTAATATCATATATGCAATCAACTGCAGTTTATAAATATCACCCGGTTTATTCATGATCATACAGTTTATACAAAATTATGAAAACTCTAAATACATATAATATAAGTACCCATTATAGGTCCCATAATTGATTGACATAACACTCTTACAATGGTTCATTATAGTCAACTTCTATGGTCTACAGCTCTATATTGATAAATTAGATATTCTATGTATGTATCATATATTGGGTATAATTATATGTTCAGTATGTACAGTATTATACTATACCAACATAACTTATTAACAAATAAAGAAAACTGCACAACTCATGATATGATTAAAATCTAATATGTCAATATAGAGATTATTTCTAAGTATGATAATGCTTCATAATAATAATTAAAATGTAGCATCTGGATTACACATGGCTAAATACAAATACAGAACAATAAAGAACACATTAAGTTGCATCTTGTCAAGAGAAATCTAGTGGAAAAATAATTGGCTTCCCCAAACGTTTCCAATTCAATTGAGAACTATTTTAGTGACCAAAAGTGACAAAAACATGCAAAAATGTGAATTGTAAACCCTCCTTTGGACCCTTCTTTCCAAAGGTATCATATGATACACCAATTTTTTAATAGTTGAAGCAACCTACTCCCCCTTCTTTTTTTGTAAATTGATTATTTTGTGTATTTAGTATTATGTCTGCATTTTTTGCATGCATCTATTTATGTCAAAGTTTTTTTTACTAAATATGCTAAAATAATTTTTATATACTAAGATATCTATAATGTATGCCAGATTAATCCATCCTGTACTAGATGGAATGCAAATGGGACTGCTAGCATTAACATTTTACAACCATCTATCAGCTTCTGATACTTAGTGCAACTCTTCCAATTATGAACTGTTAATGTAAACCTAATTTTTCTTAATTGTAAGAATGTGCAAGAATTTCTCATGTGTAAGAAGGATATGTCTATTGGGTCTAGCTATGCTGCACATTCACATAAATGTTCAGGGATGGGAATCTTCAGTGGATCCTCAGATTTCAGCGGATTTGTTGCCCAATTATTATTTTTTATTAATTTTTTGTATGGGGACTCCAATATCAGAATAAAAAGAGGAATTTACTGCAAGAAATTTCTTTTTTATTTTGATATTGGGGGCCCTTGTATGGGAATATGGGCCCCCGAAATTTTGACTTCATCAGATTTTTTAAACTGCTATTCCCATCCCTGAGTGTTCCAATAGACCAGAACACTTCCGTCACTAACTTTGCCAAAATACATCCAAGATGGTTGGAACTTGGAGACATTATCAGTGGTTGGTATGATTGATGTTAGTGTTTAGTAAAATTAAAAAATATTTCTGCCTATCATAAATTTAGTTTCAGCTGCTTGTTCGTTATTCGTTATTTCACATTTTATGTTTTTAAAAAGTTTTTATTGTTTGTTATTTTGTTATATTATTAATGCATTTATTTGTTTCCATTTTCTTGGTTTACCTACTCTGCCTAATAAAGTATTTAAAGAGAAAGTGGTAATTGGGAATTTCAAACACAAGGTATCAAACATATTCATATCATATTCATCAAACATATTCATATCATATTCATCAAACATATTCATATCATATTCATCAAACATATTCATTTCAAACATCTTGCGCTCTCCATAAAATTCTTAGGACCATGCCTGTACAGGCATAGACAAAAGAATGGTAGTCTGATTAAAGATACCTTGTTAACTTGCATAGGTGAGCTACTACTCAGCACAGCTAAGCAATGCTGTCCATGTTTAAATTTCCAGATTTTTAAGTGATTTTGGTCAAGTTAGACATCAGTTTGAGGAATAATTCTGAAATATCTTGAGGGGGCAGGTTAGTCTGTCTGAATAATATCAAGACAACATTAAAATATTCACTTTTTATCACACATTTTTTGCTAATATATATATATATAGAATTCCTACTATAATAGTTTTGACTAGTATAAAATGAATTTATTTTTATTCAACAGATTATAAAATTTATAAAATTTTCAAAATGGATATCCTGAACAAACCAATTCAAGACCGAGTTTGTAGTCTTTTCAATTTTGTTAAGTCTTCACCAGTCCAGGTAACGTTTTGGCTACATCTTTACACCTTTTCTAACTAATTTTTACTAATATCAGTGATTCATATTGATGCATGCAGATTCTTTTTTACATCTATTCTTTAAAAAACTGAAAATATTGATTTATATCACCGTGTGCTTTTTCTGGTTTCACAGGAGCTGCATCCAATATTCCCTCGCATTGTGGAGAACATCTTTGGCCTCAATGAGGAGATTGGCTGGAGCATTCATGAACGACGGGGGGCCAAAGATCCTGTCACTTATGAGATGCGCAGGTTTCTTCAGCCCACAGGGCCCCTGTTAGAAGCCATTTGCTCCAAGCTTTATTCGGATTCGACATGTTACCGTTATGAATTCCCAGTAGCTTGGTTATCGGTGAGATACAATTTAATTATTCCAATTGTTACAAAATCAGTGTATACTGTACATTACTATTTCATATCAAAAAATGTTGAATTTATTTGCTCTTAGAAAACTTTAATGCATTCAAAATCATCCAATTTTTCACATTCATAATATTATTGTACCATTTAAAATCACAAATGATATCGATGAAATAATATTCTTAGGTCGCGTTTTTGACTTTAATTTGTTACCTTTGTTAGAATAGTTTTTTTATTCACCAATATTCCTTAAACAATTGTTATATTTTCCTCATTTTTACAGCCGGCAACACGCGACAGCTTATCCGAAGCACATCTTAGCCAGTTCTTCCTGTCAAAAGTAGTCTACAAAAACAATGGACAACTTTCTACCCACTTATCTTTAAGTATCCTTTGAAAGAGATTTATCTATCGAGACAGAAAAATGTCAAATCCATATTTTTAAACATTTAAGCAGAGATATTTTTTTATTAAATTTTTCCATTAACTTCTCTTATAACATCATCAGATGCCTTCGAATATTATTTCTTCAGTTTCTTCTCCTTCATTGTTCATCCGAAATGGAAAAATGTAAGTTATTAGGCTATGTTGTCATTTTAAAGTGAGTATGTATTTTATCTTTTTCGTATTCGCTCTTTGTGGTTCAGAAAATTAACTGGAACGGGTCAGTTGACAACCTCTACTGTCGACTGGTTGAGGATTATTTTAACTATTACCTCTTCCTTGAGGCTCGGTCTGTAGCTTTGCTAGGCTATGTGACAACCTCTCCTAGAACCAGCCCCATTGGCAGGAAGTGAGTGCAACTTTGATAATGCGTAGACTTAATAATATAGAATTTAATGTCCTGGCGATATTCTATCTGTTCATGTTTGTATGTTAAAAAGAAGCTTTTTAAAATTAAAATCAAGCAGTTTCATTATAAATGGAACTAAAAGCCACATTTTGGATAGATAACCAAAATCCGATTCAAACTTATTGTGCAATGATATTCCAAGCTCAATATTTTAATGAATTTGTGTTGTTCACGACGTCAGCTGTGTCTATATTATTCCCTTGACCTCTAGATACACAGGCTTCACCAGTTCCACGTCTGGTCGACAAGGGGGTCATATTCTTCAGCGCCTATTACCCGAGGACACAGACAAACTCCGCAGAAAGGTGCCTTATGATGTCGGCGATTTTTGGCAGACCGACACTCTCATTCAGGCAAGTTTATCACCTCTTTTCAATGAATTAATTTCACAGTTATATACATTTTGAATAGAAAATTGGTGACACAACATTTAATATGTACAACAAGATGAACAACTATTGATCATCTTTGATTTCAGATTGCTCTTGAGTTCTGGGTCAATCGCTCCAATACCGATATTTACAATAATCCAACCAGACGTATTGGTGATCCCCAGGTTGGTGTATTTGTCTACAATCACTCGTAGTTAGGCATATTTTGACTGCTTCATTCATTTGTTTAATTAATTAATTATTTTATTATGATTACCTTTTTTGTTCTGATTATAGAGAATTGTTGTGATTTGATTATGTTTCGCTAATTACTTCATTATTGCATCATTTTATTCGAAAACGACTATTGTAGTGCTTCATTTAGAATAGTTTTATACATTGATTTGTCGTGAAAATTAGATACAAAATATTTCACAAATTCCTACCCAACAATATATAATTTAATACATTACTCTAATATCGTGTTGATTGTTTTCTTAATATGCTTTAAATTTTAGAATTTTAACTTTTATTATTATCGCCACCCCTATCAGGTAAATCTTAACAGAATTTAATATATATTTGGACAATTTTATTAAACGATGATTTGTTTTCACTTGAAACATTGTAGCTTTATTAATTGTTTTATTTTTCAATAAATAAATAATTAATTACTATACTTACTCTAATTATGACTGGTATATTTCTGATATCTGCCTTTTATATCATAGTGGTCCATCCATAATCTTGTGAGTATTGTTTAGCGCTTCAATATTTTATCCGGTTTTTATCTGTTACATAATCGCAATCTTTTATTCCTTACTTATATGTGAAATATTACACTCTAAACGTTAATACTAAACGTTAAACTTATACCAGCAGTAGCATGTTCTCTTAACGAATTTAGTTTGCTATATACCTCGTTTCTAGCATGGTTTGTGAAACAAAATTGCTTTTTTGTTTTTATGCATTTGAAGTATTTTATGGAAACATTATATTTTTCGTTTTACAATTCACTGGATACTTATATTATTGGGAGGGAAGACTGGTCGTTTTTTATTATATCACAAATTGATTAAGATATTTATCGTGTGTTATACAGAACGGCTATTGAATTAAAAAGGCTAAATAGCCATTCTTTGACGTATAATTGTTACAGAATTTGTTGAAACAACGTGTTTTAACAATTAATACTTGTCCTTAACCGTTTCCTTTTTAGATTTAAAGTGAGATTCTAAATTAAATAGAATTGAAATTCAGGCTAAATATATGTTTAATTATAAATTGATTAATAAGTATTGGTGTGATTTTATTTTGAAATCCTGATTATCTGTTTTATACTATGCTAGGCGCCCTTTGCAGATATTGTATGTTTTTCTATTTTATTTTTATCGTTCTTTACACAATACATTAATAGGATTAAACTTAATTTATTGTATAATATATTGGGACTTTGAGCATCTAAACTCAATTTATGTTTACTGTTTTTTCCCTTTAAAATATCAATTTTAATTATTTTCATAAGATATAGTTGTTAAAAATTAAAACATATTTAAATAATGTTGTCATTGTTTTTCAAAAAAATTGTATTCTTTATAGTTGATTAATTTTAATCCAATACCATTCTTTTCGTGGTTTGGAAAGTTGATTCAATACATTTTATAATATTCAATAGTCCAGTTAATTTTTTCAGAACTTATTGTATGTATTTTACGTTTTATTAATATTATTCTGAGCCTATAGATTTCTGGTAAAAATTCCACTTTTTCTTTCTGTTTTAATCGAGCTGTATTTATAACCTGTTAAACCGTTTATCGTCTGTTAATTAATCCATGACACCGACATATTTTCAGGTGGACATGAACCCAGCTGTGGATCTGGTGGGAAGTGTTCGTATCCTTGTCAAGTCTCTCTACCACTTCGTTTATCAAAAGTCCTGCGCAGTCGATCCTCAATCGTCACATCATCAGAACATGCTGTCAAAGCTGCAGGACTATAAAAGGTGACTGACAATCATGTCGTCCGTTAACTTATAATGAAAAAATCATTCTAAGTTCAATCTTTTTTTTTGAAAAAATATGAACAAAATTTCTAAATAATATCGTATAAAATATTTTACCGGTTGTTTTTTATAGAGTTAGCTGTTTTGAATAAATACGCAGGTGTCACATACATTATGCTTATCTATACACGTTATACTAATGCTTCATATTTAACCGGAACAGATTCATGGTGCCCCGACTCTTGTCCCAGCGACTTTTTGACTTCTTGAGTTTCTGTGTGGACCACTGGCCCTACGACCTCACTTTCAAGATCGTGCTGGAAGCCTGGCTCACCGCTATCCAACCCTGGCGGTATCGGAACGCCTCCACGCATGATCCTCAAAACAAAAGTTCCGGAGAATTGTTAGACAGAGATAGTGATGAATGGTAAGTCCTCTCGTTGGTATTTTTTGTGACTCTCACTTCTACATGGTTTACATTCACTTCCAGGTTGTCATTTATTTCTGAACACTACCAGCTCTATGCCACCTTCCTGAACACCTTACTCAAACGAATGCAACGCATGGATCTTCATGTCGCCCGCTGTGCTCAAATGCTCTTCCGGTTGGCTAAAGTCTTTTCCCAGCCGGGCCTCAAGGAACTTCTTATGCGTGTTGAAGGTTTGATTTGTGACAATTTATGACATTGTTTACAATAATGCACATAAATGCAAATTTTCTCAGGCTTATATAATTTGAGATTATTGAGCAATAATTTGATTTCTTTCAAAATTGTTGTGAATTACGAATAACTTATATTTTATTCTGCGAGTAAATCCTCTACTAAATATACTTACTACTTATGAAATAACAATAGTATATTTCAATATTATCATATTATTGTTGTTATTGACTTTTTCAACGATACCTTTGCAGAACAGCGCACAGGTCTACAACCGGGTGGTGGGAACGAATACATGGGCGGCAGTATATTCCGGGGTTCTCGGACAGCGGTTCATTCAGGTGCCGGTATGATGATGGGCGGGGATGAGATGGTGGGAGGACCCTCACTAGCTGGCCGTGTGCAGCCGGTGTGGGGCGATAACAGTCGTCAAGAGGCGAGCAAACTCATAATCTATGCTCGAACTACTTTGACTAGGTGGGATTACAGCTGTCACGAATATCTTCATGATGACATTAACTGCATTTAAGTTGACACTAAAAGTATCCTTGATCAAAACATCCATTTTGTACATCTTCAGAATACAACAGGAGGGATCGAATGGCGGTGCCAATGGAGATCAGAGCGGTGGCGCTGGATTATTTCGTCGTCTGTGGGAAGTCTTCTCCTCTGATGAAGAAGAAGATGGGGGTGGTAGTGATGGATCCCTGAAGACTAAAAGGAGATTGATCAGCGGAAAAGACGAAGAGAACAGAGAAGTTTTTCTGGAGCAGGCGATTGAGAATCTCATCAATTTCTTTGATCTTCAGGTGGGATCATTATTTTTTCAAAAATATACATTGCTTGTTGATTATTTGGTTGGTTAATTTACGTTTAAATAGTTCCCTTTTGTGCTTTTGTCAGAATCACGAAAAACTTTTGAAATTGGCATTGTCGAAAGACTTGTTATCGATATAATTATATTTCGTGCAAATATATCTAGTTCTTTCGTTATCTATTTCATAAGATGAGATTTGTATTTCGTATTTAAGAAATCTATCTCTGAAAACAAAAATTTTAATTAAAAATATGTGAATTTAAATATTCATGCAATAGCATTTTTGAGCAATCGTTTATAATTTAAAGTATTGTAGCTTTGATTTCTATTTCATAGCCAACATTATATTGTATACAGTATCTATACATAAATTGATGGATAGATAAATATTATTTATACACAGAAATATATTTTTTTGAATTCCCATGTTGTGAATTAGAATTTTGTTTTATGAAATAGATTTCATATACACGAAATACAAATCATTTTTTTATGAAATAGATATCCAAATACTGTATATTCTGTATAAAACAACCCTGTTGAAGACTAAAATAGTGTAAATATGGCCTATAATTAGATGTGATTCATAAAATGGGCTAGAGATAGGCCGAACCATTGATATCGTAATAATATTTATCTAGATCAGCAACCTTAATTAAATTTTGTTAAGAAATAAAAACTGGCTAAAAGACAAAATTTGTAAATCTTGTTGGGCCAATAATCTTACAAATAGAGCCGTGAAGTAGACCAAATCAGTCAAAAATAAGTTCTTTTTATGTTATAAGAATTAATAATGTAACAATAAATGTTTTTCTTCAATTGATTTTCCAGTTTTTAATATAGACGCTGTCTTACGTATTAGTTTGGCAATCTAGAGTTAATTACGATATCAATTGGCCGAACAGAAGAGAATTATTGTTTGGAATATCTGGTTGAAAATATATTACTCAAAACTTAACCAACATCCTCTGTTTTTTCCTAATTATGACGACTTTGATTGATGATAATTGTTTAATCTTCAGAATGAAAATTTAAATGGTGACTCGAGCTACCCCGGGAATAGCAACGTTCCGTATCCAATGTCCCCGGGAGCCCGTGGCGACCAACATTTCAGTCCGGACTTTGAAGACACTGATCAGGGCACGAAACTCACACCGCTAGGCCGTTATCAAGTGACCAGATTATAATGCATAATGAATTTAGGGAATTGTGTATAAATCCATTTAATTAAACAATATTCGTAATGCATGATTCCCTAGAGTTTTATGTGTGGTATACGTAACCAAATGTCTGCTAATTAAATTAGAAATATATTTTTAAAAGGTTGGAATCCAAAAAAGTTATTACCGTTTTCGATAAATTTTATCTCATATTTAAAGTTTTGAATTTTCAAAATTTTGATTTAGATGAAGACCCGGATTTTCTAGCATGTTACACTCAGAATTCAATTAATACAAAGCTGTAAAATATTCTTATTTGATTTGCTCAGGTCGCCAACAACATCCGACGGTTTGATCATGTGTACTGTGGAGATCCGGACAAACAGCCGGTTCGGAGTTACGAGCTGGGATTTATGGTGCGAATCACCGACGATGTTGCACGCTATTTTAACACCATGGTAACAGAAACATTTGGCTGATCATTTGATAAAGTGCACCACTTGATGATTCTTCAAGTCAAAATAGAATTCTTTTAATTAAGTTGTCGAAAACGTCTTCTTTTGGTTTTAATTGCTCGCTTTGAAGTTTTTTATTTTGAGATTAGTTGTATTATTAATTGGCAAACTTTAAATTATCTTGCGGTAGTTATTGTTAGATGCTCTCATATTATCTCCCTCAAACAGCTGGAAGAGCACCTGGAACGATGGTGCAGCCGAAAGAAGTTTCCCGGCCGTCTAATGCGCTATTTACTCATGTCGCCCACCATCCGCGAACTTCAGCCAAGTCAACTCCAGCCAGCCTCCAAATCATCCACCAACCGACGCTCCACAGGCGGAAATAAACGCGGACGTCAACGACGCGCTGGTCCCAACTCAATGAACGAGACGCCCTCCTCTCCCATCCCCCTGTCAGCTGAACAGCAGACACTCATAGAACGGCCGCGCATATCGCTCCGTCGTTTCGCCAATTACTATCTGACGCTCGCCTTGTTGGCCGTCTACTTGGGCTTCTACTGGCTGGGTTTCTCACCGATGTTAGGGACTTTGTTGATGGGACTAGTGCTCGTCCTGTGGAGCGGAATCATGTGCCTGGCAACGCCGGATGTAGCTTATGTACCCCGGTCGCCTCAACCGTCCGCTAGGGGGCAGCTGGACTTGACGGGTGGGTCTCCGGTTCATGCTCTAGGGGGCAGGTCACCTCTTAGCCGCTAGAGTGGCTTTCGCCTCGAAACTGTGTTGTTTCAGAATTATTTACTCAATCATTTGGAGGGCAGAAACTATGATTTATTTTTCATCATAATTTATTTTGGTTTCGTCAAATTAAAGTGACACTTTTCTAAATTTTTGGTTCCTCATATTATTCATGTAAATATTTAAATAGAATCTATTTTTACACAATTTTGTCAGATTTATCCGGTACCAAGTACCTGTCTGTCTTATTCCACTCATCAACAATTTCTATATTCTTTTCCTCATTGTTTCATATTAAGCATTTCAATATTTTATACATTTCTATGGCTTTGAAGGCAATCCGATAGTTTTTTCATGTGCAAAAGTTTATAGTTATCCACAATTAAGTAATTAAACTCAAGAATGAAATATATATTGACACAATTTTTTGTTTCAAGTTGTGATGACTTTTTATACCTAAGGAATGGTATTAGAGAAATTGGTTAATTCAATTTTATTTGTTACCGTATTATAAGCACTTTCATTTTTTTTAATCTACAATCAGAAATACGGTTGTACATGATTAATTTTAACTAGAAATTATTACTTGTAATGAAACCATGCAGATATAATGCATTCGTAAAGTCATATAATTATTATAATATATTAATCTCGATAAATTGTATGTTGGATGGCTATTTTCAAAAATGTTATATTTAATATAATCTATATTTAAACACAGAATCTTGCTTTCTTCATTTACAAAGCTTATTTTGGATTTAATTTGGATTATAGAAACTATGATTTAGTTGTTTTTGTTCTTTAGTCACAATTATAAAATATTTAAGATTATTAAAATATTTAATTACATACGGTATAGACAGATTTCAATATCCTAACGACTATTATTTAATTGTTTCATTTTTGTTTATAATAATTTATATGTTTCATTAAAACATTATTAAAAACTGCATCCCCTTGCATTTTCAAATAAATTCGTCATATTATAATTTGAAATGTATTAAAGAATAAATTATCACGCACAATTAGATGTTATCTATTATATAAAGTAGAAAAATAAAAGTCCGATAATTAAAACTTCAATATATATATATTTCGGATAAATTCCGTGAACGCTGTAAAATTAATATATATATTGAAGTTTTAATTATCGGACTTTTATTTTTCTCCTTTATTAATTATGAAACTTCGAAATGCCCACAACAACATACTTAAATATCTATTATATATTTGCATTGGTTTCTAAACACCATATTATGTTTCCTAACGACCACAAAAGAACTTTAAAGGAAGTCAGACTCCTATTTTCCAGTCTGTTAATCACTATATATACTATAAAATTAGAGTCGCTTTATATACTGATAATGTATGCATCAGTAGATACTATATTTCCATTTATCGAATATTATATCGTAAATTTTTACCTGATAAGCTTTCATACATATATTTCATACATAATCCTTATTTGGATTATTTCAAATAACATTCTTATTTTTAGTTTATCTTCGATTCTATATATTTTTATTATTTGTTCGCGTGTATTCAATATACTAAAATATCATTTTTAATGAATTGATGGACTGTATCTATCTTATGGATAGAAAAGTTTCAATTTCCGAACATGAAAATAAATAACGCATTTCTCTCAATAATTATTTGTTTACTTGGTCAAATATTTACCTGGATTATTATTTTATTAAAGCTTAACTAATGGACAAATACATCGAGTATATAGTACATGTGGTCTAAATAGCCAGAGAGAATGAATTGAGTAGAATCTACCATAATTGTTGACTACAACTAAGTAGTCTTTGATTACATCTAGTTGAAAATTGCATAATTATGTGGATGTGCAATAGTAATTCTATAGAGGAAGACGTCCGTATATGATGAAGTAAAGCCACGCAATACTGACCAATAAAATCAAAATTACGACCATTTATGAGAAGTTGTTGAGTGGACAATAGCCCGAGGTGCGCTTGTTTGACCAACTGCGGTACCTTCCTTTGATCTTCGGCGGGTAACATCAAAGGCCAGCTCACTCAGTGGTGCATTCCCATCCTTCGCTCGAATTTAATGGGGACATGCTTATTAGATTGAGCGCAGGTGAGTGTTTTATCGACATGGTTTTTGACGCAAAAGTAATCATTAAAGGTTATTTAGCTGTCACTTCCAGGCCATGGTATTGTCCTACTGTGGGAATTACGTAATTTTAATCTTCCACATTGAGACAGATTATAATACATCAAGTGAAAACAAAATTTACGATTATTTAATCAAAGTTTAAAAGCCTTCACACTGAATTGATTGACAAGTCACTTATTTGATATGAATGATATGGATATTTAATGCACATATGTGTTTTTCTAAACTACATTCAACTGTTGTTCTAAACTACATTCAACTGTTTTTCTAAACTACATTCAACTGTTGTTCTAAACTACATTCAACTGTTGTTCTAAACTACATTTAACTGTTTTTCTAAACTACATTCAACTGTTGTTCTAAACTACATTCAACTGTTGTTCTAAACTACATTCAACTGTTGTTCTAAACTA
>JAUZNC010033714.1:0-19757 GCA_034780395.1 Vannuccia rotundouncinata
ATATTTCTGTATTTTTTGTGTATTCAACCAATTGTATAGTATTAATATTATAAATACTTAAGTAACTATATCATTCAGAGTACATATTTACTTCACATATTTCGTATTGTTATGGAAGTTTAAGTATCTATACCCACAAAATAAAATATGTTCACTTTCCATTTAGAATTTTTTATTCTTTGGGCCCTCTATAATTTTTATTCATTGGGCCTTCCGCTATAATAATTAAACACCATTTTCACCCCTGACACAATATTTTAAAATTGACCTATTAAATATATTTCTTATCTCTTTCGAAATCGATATTGTGTATACATCATTACTCTTATTTATTGAACATTACAGATGTCTGGGGAAGTACGCCATCGGGCGCGATCTACGAAATCCAAACCGTTGTCGTCTTCATCATCCAATGGCTTCTTTTCAGACGAGGATTCAAAAAACAAAGATCGACCTATCGAAGAGATTCATTGGTTTATTGTAACTATTGTTCTCATTGTGATGTTTGTTATTGGGTCCAATTTTGAGACGTCTTGTGAAGATGTTCCTTGGTCTGACAGCCCTCCTTCTATAAACAACAAACAAGTATTTCAAGAGAGTATTGCTCGTGGCCATTTATGGAACTTTACTAGGTTCGGCCCCCACCCAGCTGGTTCTGAAATAAATGAAGTCATTCTACCAAAGTTTCTTAAGAATGAGTTGAATAAATACACAGGAAAATCGTTTGGAGATTTAAGTGCTGAATTAAACGATCATATATCTGATTTTGGTTCCTTTACTCTTGAAGACAGCCTTCATCCAGGAAATGTTGTACATTTGGCCTATGAAAATATAAGAAATATTGCTTTTCGAATTTCCAGCAAAAAACGCCCAAAACCAGAGGAAAAGCGATCTGCAATTCTTATCAATTGTCATTATGATTCTTTTGTGGGGAGTCCAGGGGCAACTGACGATGCTGTCAGCTGTTCCTCCATGCTGGAAACAATACGTGTCATCTTAGAGATTCAGCCGGTTATGCAGCACGACCTCATCTTTCTTTTTAATGGTGCTGAGGAGCACCTTCTAATGTCTAGCCATGCATTTGTCACTCAACATCCCTGGATGAAATACATTAAAATGTTTGTAAACTTAGAGGGTAACGGGGCTGGAGGACGGCAACTGGTGTTTCAAAGTGGCCCCGGGAATGCTTGGATTATGGAAGAATATGCGCGCACTGCCCGACAACCATTTGCTTCTATCATGGGTGCTGAGGTGTTTTCTTCAGGTCTGATTCCTTCAGATACTGACTTCCGCATTTTTCGAGATTTTGGTAAAATTCCTGGGATAGACCTGGCTTATATTTCTAATGGACATGTCTATCATACTCCTATGGATGAGGAGAAAAGAATACCACCTGCTTGTTTACGAAATTCGGGTGAAAATTTAGTTCGACTCTTAGTTGAATTGGTTAATTCTCCATATGTAACACATTCAGGCGATTATCATACAAAGCGTCTAGTATTTTTTGATGTTCTGGGACTATTTATGGTTACCTACTCGGAAACTGTTTACTACTGTACAAATATTCTAATTATTTTAATGATTTATCTACGTTCATCTTTAAGAATTTTAAAGTTTCCCGATCAATTCCGAATGTTATGGATAGCTGTTATTAATCAAATAGTATCTTTGATCGGCTTTTCGTGTGTTCTGGTTGGAGTAGGATCATTTATCCATGTGTTTTTACGTCGAATGTGTTGGTTTACGTTTAGATTTAATCTTGTTGGTGTTTTCGTTCTGCCAGTTATCATGTACTGCTTAACACACCATGGCACTTTTGTTAGACGCTTTAAAATTTGGCCTACATCAGTTCTAGCAAAACGATCTCATTTTGAAGCCACTCAAATTATTGTTTGTACTATTTTGTTAATTGTGACATGTCTGCGATATTTATCGGGCTATGTTTTAATACCTTGGATTATTTTCCCCTTTTTGGGTGACCTGTTAATAGAACGAATTACAAAAAATATGCATATACCGAATTCAGGTTTGAAAGTCCAGTTTGTATATCCCATCTTTACCATGCTGGTTATTGGTGTTGCCTATATGTACAATGTTTACATGAGTCAAGTGCTACTCGAAGTTTTTATACCTATAATGGGTCGTTCAGGTGCCTCTGTGTATCCAGATGTTTTTGTTGGTGCTATTCTAATTGTTCCACTTTCTGTTCCTACCCTGTATCTTAGTTGTGATATTTATCTAACCAACATAACTACAATCAGACGAATGCGCACCTTTATTTTCAACTTATTTATTTCCTACTTAGTGTTAGTGAATGTTACTCGAATTGGATTTCAGTTCGATGGTAGTTTAGAGCAACCACGACAACATCGGATGGCCATAGTACACAGTGCTTTTACTTACCGGAATCACCTTGGTGAAGTCCAGTCTACTGCTAATAAATTGATCTTTACTTCATGTGACATGTCGGAGGCGCACCCTATCACTGATGTCATGCCTGATATGTCTCCAGCTGATCTATCCACTTTCAAATGTCGGCGTGAGCCATACTGTGGGTTTCCACACTTGTATCCTATCTCAAATATCTACCTTGATATTAGATATCTCACACTGAAAGAACCTCACCATCTGGAGCCATCTCTCGCTCTCAATATCCTTAAGAAAGAAGCCATCGATGATACCACCTACAATGTCACTATGTCTATGTCTGGACCATCTACAACACACATCTATTTCATGACAGAAAATGGGGTTGATTTACTGAAGTGGTCCTTTGAACCGACGAGCACTTCACCACCACTACCAAGTCCAGTCCCACGAGAAACCTCAGAAAAACACTATTTCATTATGAACCTGTACGGAAGCAAGCCAGAGAAACCGTTAGAATTTTGGGCACTTTTTCACGTTGACAGGTCCCTCCCAGATGAACAAGCAGAGGTGCTAGTTTCCCTGAATGGATTTTATCTGCATCAACCTGGTCACACAACGGCTCCGATGAAAAATGTCATTGATCGGTTACCGAGCTGGGTAACGGAAATACATTGGGCCAGTTCGTACGACCTGAGTGTAGTTAGATTTCGACATTAATTAATCAATTAAATTTAATGCACATTGACACGTTGTCTTGAACAGATTTAAATTATTAATTGAACTATTTTAATTGTATTTCAAGACGATGTGATAGCAATTCATATTGTTTCGTGAACTATAGGAATTGTTCCTAGCAATAATTCATTTCTTTTACTGTTACTTTTTTTATAGTTGTTCTGTTGTTTTTATGATTTTTATTGGTAGATAAATCACAATAATTTTTACTATCACAGTGCAGTACTCGCTGTCATATGTCTCGTATTGAATGTAGACATTATTTTACATTGATAATATTTTAGCTACTTTGTTATTTTTAGAAGAAAGCTCTATACAATCAAAAAATTATGATGTCAATCAATATATTCAGTATTATTTTCTTCGCCATAATATGAACTTTATTTATATTTAGAATTTCTATCTAAATAGAAAACATTTTAATTCTGTTTTTACAAAAAAAAATCCCTTAGTCTTCTTCACACCTAGTTATTGTTTGTGTTTATTGCTTATATATCATGATCCTATAATTGTTAGCGTATATTCAAAAATAGATAAAAACATATTGGGTGTAGAGTACAATATTTTAAAAATATGTATGTCATCGTTTTTTAAGTCTAATAATGGATTTTTTTTATCCTAGACACTTTTTATATGTTGAATAAACTATTGTTTTGAAGATTTTATCTTTTTTATTAATTTTATATTTCTAAAAGTTTTTGTTTATTTGTTTTCCTTCAAACATTAATTAATAATTTATGTTTCTGTTCTAACGTAGTTCGAACTGCTGTAGTTTCTGGATAGGAAATTAATTTTGTAATACATTTAATTTAATCATATCATTTATTATTTTTGAAATAAATTATTTTTAGATAACATATTATAAACTCCTGTCTAATATTTATGATGATTTTTAAAGAAGTCAATTGTCTTTTGGTTTCAGCTCAAGTTTGACATACCGGACTACCATTTATAAATCAATATAACAAGTTAGTAGGTTA
This sequence comes from Vannuccia rotundouncinata, assembly GCA_034780395.1. Lineage (NCBI taxonomy): Eukaryota > Metazoa > Platyhelminthes > Proseriata > Coelogynoporidae > Vannuccia > Vannuccia rotundouncinata. The sequence goes on from JAUZNC010033714.1 coordinate 4,086, forward strand.
ATTAATTTAACAATTATTTCATGTATGAAGGAATTTAGTTTTTGTTAGCTTTTATATATAATTGCCCGATTAATTTTCCTTCATAGTTGGAGTAACTAAGCTGTAACTATTTAAGACAAATTCGTTTAATACCATTTAAACATTGCACCCAACAGATTCATCATGTCATCGCATACAATTCTACTAGTCCAACCCTCTGCTAAGAAGCCAGATACTCGCACCTGGTCTGACTATGAGACCGTCAACCAGTGCCTCGAAGGTATCTGCAAGATCTACGAAGAACATCTGAAACGACTGAATCCACAGGCACCCACCATCACCTACGATATAGCACAACTCTTTGAGTTCATCGAGCAGTTGGCCGACCTGAGCTGCATGGTCTTCAATCCTAGCTCTGGAATGTACACTCCACACTCCAAAGAATGGGTGAAGGAGCAGATCTATGTACTGCTAAGAAAGCAGGCTGGGCAATAACAATTCTCAATTTTTATCATGTCTCTCTCTCTCATCTGAAGTGTAAAATATGTTTGTTATCACCTGCATTGTCGCTACCCGACTCTCATTAGTGTATCGTATGACTGACTTTTTATACTTGTTTGGAGGATGCGTTTTTATTGGGTGTCACATTTTGATTCTACTGTTTTTTTAAAAAACTTATTGTGAACTGTTAATTCTTTTCTCTGAGTTAATATTATGTACATCATACTGAGTTTCATAGTACTATATTATTGCTACACTATCATTAATGCTTTTTATTCTGTATTTGTTTATAGTTCAGAAATACACTGAAATTAACGCAGATGTTAAATTGTTTTTGCTTTAATTATTGTAGGATTACTTGAATATGTTTTGATTGAATGATATCTTTATTATCGTATTATTTTTTTATTATGCGTAAATTGTTTTAATAAACGTCATTTTTTGAAGGTACCTTAGTTATTATAATGTACTAACATGTATTTATAAACTGTTCAAAATTTAAATAACTCATTTGTAAACTTTTAAAAATATTTTTTTTCGTTACTTACTGTTTAATAACATGATTAAGTAATGTTCTCAATAAATTTCAAGTAATTTTCTCAATTTCATTAGTAAATATTATTAGATTGTACCATATTATACAATTGTGACTAATCTAATTTTTTTATTTCTTTAATTGTAAATTTCTTTTAATTATTAAAATTTAAACTAGTTATGTTGTATTTATGCTGTAATTCAAATATTTTAATTGGTTACCTTGTTATATACATTCGGGTACCTCATTACCGATTTCAGCTATGACCGAAGACATCACTTCGAAAGGACGTAATATCGATGAAAGCTTTGAATCTATCGAGGGGGAGATTAAAAACCCATTCAAAAGTTAGTTTTGTTAGAATGTTTGAAATTCTGAATAATGAAAATAACTTTTAGTATGAAAAGAACATACCCCGCAATTTCAAGCATTTTATTTTTTACTAAATCGTAAATTTTGTCTTTTAATTGTTAGTAAGTATTCTACTTATGCGTATGTGTAAATTTGCACATACAAGTATCACTAATTGTAAATAACAATTATTGTATACCTTGGCGATGTTGGAATGCAATTGGGACCATTAAAATTTTATATAGCTAACTAGACTGATGATAAGTAGTACTCACCCTTATCATAGCGCATAGAAGTCATAGAAAAATTAGAAAGAGCAATGCTAGGCACTTTACATTGCAAATCGGGAAAATATGTATAAGGCCAATCGGGAGAACAGAGTTCAGAAAAACGCATTAGAACATGTTACGTAATCCACTTGATTATAACAATAGTAAGGCGAATCGATATGTTACCGTTGAAAAATTTTTTTGTTCAGTTTTCTGAACCCTAAGGGATCGTTAATATATTATATAGCGTCGGAAGGTGACTGGGTGATTCATGCTATTGTTATATCTGCGTTCTAAGGGTGGGTTGGTGGCTGGTTAAATATGTTTACTTTAAGGGATAGATGGGTAGAAGCCGTGTAAGTCTTAATCCTGTCACTGTCCATACCGGTTTTTTTCGCTTTCACTTACCGAGAGGGGGGGGGGAGGAAATCGGCTGATCGTTTGATCGTCCACATTTGTCTATAAAATCTAAATTTTGCGCTAAAAGTAGTTAACTTCATTATAAGAATTGCCAACGAAAATAATACAAAGTGGTTTCGAATCGCCCCCCCCCTCTCTACCTGTATACTTATGTTTGGATTATATGAATAAATTTGTAAATATAGGTAGAAATAGAAATATATGTATTCTGTTTGTTAATGCAAAGCTGTTTGTCAATCTAGATTTGAAGTTCAAAGAATTTGATTATAGGGAGGACCAAGAATAAGTGTTATATAACGGAGGAGGGGTTTGCACTCTGTTATTTTACTTATAAGGGTAGCTAGGTGGGTAAAAATATGGTAATTTTTGCGTTCTAGAGTATGTGGACGACCCCTAACTTACTCTCAATATGATTGCTAGTTGTAGTATTTTGGAGTAAATTGTTATTCAATATATTTATCTTGTGATCACAAATTATATTACCCAAAAGGGCAAAAAGTGTGTAAGCTCATACCACAAAAGAAATTCTATACCATAAATTGTGCTAGCTCTTAAAAAACTATTTTCTGATTTGTGCTAACTACGTATAGGTATTAATATTATTTTAAAAACGTAGATAGCCATAAATCAGAAAATAATTTTGTAAGAGCTAACACAGTTTATGGTATATTATTTCTTTTGTGGTATGAGCTAACAGTAACACACTTTTTTTGCTATTTTGGCTAATAATAATATCACACTTTTTTGTTGAACAACCGATAATTTAATGCATTGTGCGACATATAAAACAAAATATACTCACCAATAAAAGTAGAGGATTATTAATTTTGTTTATTCAAATATATAGCTGAGTTCATAAATCCATAAGATCCACTATAATGATGCTTTAGAAATAATATGTGACTAATTACTAATAATATTGTATACTTTTGAAATGTTATTCCAAATTTGCAAATAAATGAAACTGATATTATATCGTTGTATGAAGTGAGTTATCGATAAAATTTATAGCAAATATCTGCTTTCTGATTCAGTAAATACAAATCAATAAATAGATTGCCTTGAGTAAATTTTTATTATTTTTTATTATTATGTAGAAGAATGATTTTTTACTTTTATGTAATTTTAAAAGTCTAATTTTGGATAATTTATACAGTTGCTTGTCTGAAAACTGATTTAATTTTGCATATATACAAAAAAAGTGTACATTGCATAAAATATATAATGGGTATGTTATTCCACCTTTCAGAGAAAGATTAGGTTGCAAAGTTCGCTTATATTGAATTTATAAAAGTTACGGAAAAAAACTGTTGCAAAATCAAACTTATTTAGAGGGTTTATTGTACTGAGACACTGCACACTGTAAACACAAGCAATTGTTACACTTTTTACCAACAGTAGCAACATACTACGAGTCAATACGTATTTTGTAATTAGAGTGACGACGATTTTACGTAGATTCGATTTTTTATTCCAATAAATCGATTGTGTGGCCTGTGAATACATACGCTGTGAGATATTCCACTGAAGATGTTTTACATAGTTTTTTATTGGCATTTGTCTAAAGCTTACGACAATGAAGTTGCAAATAACGATCTCGCTACTCAAATCCAGGCCTTACTTTTAATTACTCTACTACTTGTTAGTGATAAAATGATCGAAGAGTATAATGTGGATTTCAGAATTTGTATATGTCTGACAATGTCTGACATTTTTTTTTTACTATAAACGATTTTATATAAGTTGTATGTAAGTATTATCAATGACTATTAAACCATTAACATATTTTATATCAACCAAATGTTTGCACATTTATCAACGGATGATTCAAGCAGAAAATAAAAGTTTAAAACTATTATAAAACAAAAATTAAAAGCGGAGTTTGTTAAACAAAATATTACAATGATTTATCCACTTTTATCAATGTTTTATAGTATCAATTTTTTTTAGTTGTATTGTGTATGTGTATTACTATACTAGGAATATTTTCCCACAGTGTTTCTAGTTGAGTTTTGTCTAAATTAGATTTTTTATAAATAATCCTAATAACTCTGATCTTTTGAATATACTATGTAATGTAATTTAATCAAATAATTTTATTTTCCAGATTTCCGGTTTACAAGTTATTTATATGAGGAGTTTACACAAGGAAATGACATCGACCAGTCACAAAACAGCCAGAAGTATGATGTAAGACGCAACCGTGTTAATGCCTTCCTTACAATACCAATTCGACTTGAGTGTGTGAGTGATGTTGAATATTATAATATTATGTAATTGAATATAACGTGTATAGAATATAATTTTAGAAGTCAATATTCAAATACTATAAATATTTAGAAGGCATATATCATGAGTTTTCCTTGGAATTATTGGTGACGTTAGTTGAGTTTTTGCAAAGCATGTTTGTTCCTATTTACTTGTCTATTGATTTTATTACCATTATAATTTGCAAAGGATATTTTTTTTCTCCTGCATTCTAAAAAATTACTAATATTACATGAAATCTGTTTTGGAAAATTAAAAAAAAAATTTGCTTGAATATCTATTTTTTTCCAAAATGCTAACATTCTGATATTTCTTTGAAACACTATAAAGGTTTTAAATATCAAGTTTTAATTGTATCAAGTGTGAAATTTGTATTGTGAACTTCGAACGTGTCAAAGTGTTAGTAAGTTTAAAATACCTTATCTTAATATTATGTTATTTAGGTTATAGATACACGCGTTCTTCTAACCTATATTTCAAGTAAAACATTAAATATGGGATTTTACTGATGTCACCTTTATTAAATGTTACTATAATATGATGTAGTAACTGTAAGCTCATGTTGTTTTCTTCATTTTATATCCGAAACTTAAGAGAATTAAAAATTTGAACCTGTTTGAACCATCATGTGCTTTGAAATTTTAAAAGCTTCGTTTTTGGTTGCTAAGTGTTCTTTACGTCGACCATGGGGGAATCTTTGTTTCCTTTTGATTAATACAGATTTCTTATTAAAACTATTGTGATTTATATATAGAAATGTCTAACAAATTGTTGAACAACTTCTTTTGATTTATTATTACCTTTGACGTGTTTTCTCTTACTCTCTCTGTACCGGTTCAGTTCATGCTCTATGGATCCCTGCAGAGTCTCGAACACTTCCTCCATGTGTACACATTTTTGCCGTTGCGCTGTCTTTTTGCCTTGCTTTCGCTAGTTGTCAATGTACCAAAACGGATGTTTGGCAGGGGAAAGTAAGTCAATATGTCCCCAGAAGTAGGTCTTTGACATAATTTTAGGACTTATTTTTGGGTTGATCGGCAGGCTAATTATTATATGGGTAACTATTTTATTTTTATAATATTATATGTAAATTATAATTGAGTTGACCTTATAGTTAACTAAGTAAATGATTTTCGTCACTTGATTGACACTGCTTCAAGTTTTTCGTCATTAAGTGTATTATTTAGTGATTATGTAGCTAATTTTAATATGGCTGCATCGTTTCAAGGGGGAATCTAATTATTTATTAATGTATCAATATATCTCGTGCAATATATTTCTGGATTATAAACTTTTTATTATTTTTCTCAATAATGGAATACATTATACATTATACACTATTCTCGACTTCTTTGTTATAAACATGATCAATAAAAGAATTCTGTTAGAAGACGATCTAATTTTATAGTCACATCTGCTGACAAATTTGTAGGATTTCTTACTTTCGTTATCAGAAATGGGTTTTATTTAGTATAGCGCTTTGTGTAAATATGTTACGTTTTCACAGTTGTACTTCTAGTAATTATATTGTTGACACCCTTTGTTTTGACAGATCGCCTTTACTTGATGCGTTACAACGTTGCGAATTGCTCAAATGTCTCCTTGTCGTGTTGTGTACCATATGTATTAGCTATCTGGACTCGTCCGTTGTCTATCATCAAATACGGGGACAGTCCGTCATCAAGTTGTATTTATTCTTCAATATGCTTGAAGTGAGTGAATTTAATCTATTCTCATCTCAAAATGGAAGGAATGCTTAACTCGACGTTTAATGAATATTTGCTCAAACTTTTATTATTTACTTTGTCTACGTTTCATGAATAAAGGTTTCCATAATTATTTAGTTACATTAATTGTCTGACTCAATACATTAGCATTACTTAGCAGACCAAATGAATAGTGGTTGCTATGTCAAGGTTATTTTAACAAAACTTAAAGTTATTTCAATTCGTATTTCAAAGTCAAACATTGTATTGTTAGTCAATATTAATTTGTAGCTATAATTTATTCTAGGAATTGATAAATATTCCCGTTGCTTTCTGAGTCAAGATTGCAGATCGACTCCTATCGGCTGCGAGTCAAGATGCGCTAGACGCTCTTTCCTGGACCGCGGCAAATCCCAAAAAGACTGGTCGGGAACATTTTAGTTTACTCTACTATTTTGTAGGTGGCCTGGTTTGCCTTTGTAAGTAGTGTGGAAGTTTCAGATTTTGAAAATGTTGATAAGAGTTGATTTAAATAACTCTTGCGGATTATTTAATGACTTCCTAGGCATTTTTATTGACCTTTTTCACATCTTATCTGTTTTATCAGAGTTTATTCCTATCCGCTTTAAAAATCTAAATTCTCACCTTGATAAAAGTATAATTTATAAGTAAATTTATTTTTTTGATACTTGACATTGTAGTCATAGTGGATTTATCTTATTTAGTGGATTTATATTCTCAACTACTTCTTTAAACTAGAGATTTTTTAAATTTGAAATGTTGCTTTTCTTATATTATGAAAATTTGACTTGTTTTAACAAAAATTTTTAGGCGTTAAAACTAAATAACTGAGTAATAAAAATGTTTCCTTTTCTAACTCCTTCTGTTTATCTGAACTTGTACTTTACAATGTTGTAGTTACAACAGTCGTTTTTGCATCATATATTTATTGCAATCTTTTATTTATTAATGTGACTTTTTACCTTCCAGTGTTGCACTCCTTGCTCCTACTGTTCCAAATGACGACCCTGAATGTGGCCTTTAATTCACACAATAAAGCCTTGCTCACCATCATGATGTCCAACAATGTAAAAATCTAGAAGTTTTGGATACTTTTATCAAGCTCAGTTTTTTTAAAAAAATTAATATTATACACTTAACGTTTTTACAACCAATTTTTACATTCATTTGTGTTACAATGTCCTAAGTAAAACTACCTTGCCATCTTTTAGTTTGTGGAACTTAAGGGGAGTGTCTTCAAGAAATTCGCAAAGAACAATCTGTTTCAAATGTCTTGTTCTGATGTGCGCGAGCGTTTCCACTATGTTGTTATGCTGGGAATTGTCATCTTTAGGAATATGACTGCCAGTGGATGGAATGCAGGTAAAACATTTCTTTGGTATTAATATATTATCTATAATATATCTCTGACATAATATTAATAATAATTTTGACCGTAATAATATTTATTTTCGAAGCTACCACGTCCATTTAATAATCATTAATTTATGCATGTTTCATGAAGCTCTTGCAAATCCTTTTGTATGGTTCATAATTTAATGGCGAGGTATAAATTTGAAATGATCAAAGTTCAAATATCAAAAACTGGACTATAAAATGTAGCGTGGTTTCTAATCAGTAATTCGACACCCATAATATAATTCAAATTAAGTATTACAAAGCTTACAAGTTTAGTATAGTAAATGATTAATGAATGTTTACCTTCCAGAGGACTTGTACGATCTTGCGACAGATGTTAGCGGGGTTCTTTTGGCAGAGATTCTAGTGGATTGGGTGAAACATGCATTTATTACTAAATTTAATGCCATTTCAACAGATGTAAGTAGGAGGCTTTTGGGAGTCTCTTGGATCATTGTTATTTTACATATTTTTCTCTCTAAAAATTGATTGTAGGTTTACAAAGAATTCACTGTCAGCATTGCCTACGATTTGCTTCTGTCACGACAAAATAAGGCAAGAATTTATATTAATATTTATTTTTGGGATTGTCACCTTTTAATGTAAATTAATCCCAACATTGAGTAAATAAACCAGCGCACTCAGTAGTTATTCTTTCTATGTCTAACTTATTCTAACTTTTGTTTTTGTAAAGGTTTATTGGGACCACTTTGACTTGATCAGTCGACGAACAGGACTCACTCCCCTCCCCCTGAGTTGTTTGGTCAACGTGATTCTCATTCAGACCTTCAATTATCCCGAACTCATTATTTACATTCCTTTTGTTTTGCTCGGGTGAGTTGCGATCTGCTTAAATAATGATTTGTGAATTTGAATGCACCATATTGTAATTATATTATAACTAAACTGTTATTTCCAAGAGGTTACAACACAACAATATAATCTCGACAAAAATTTAATTGGAAATTATGTGTAACTCATCTTTTAAATTATAGTTTTAAAACAATTTTTATGATGGTAAATGTTTGCGCAATAGCTACCATCCTCTTAGGCAGTTAGTAATACATATTTCTTTCTATCAAACGATACAGGCTCTTTGTGCTCAAGATCATTCTCAACCTCATTCTGCTGCGTTGGGCCTACTCCGCTGTCAACGCATACGAGTCTTCCCTACTCACCTCCTCTCTTGCTGATGGAAAGGGTGACGGAGTTGGAGCGAACTCAACCAGTAACCAGGCAACTGCAGGACATGACGACTTTATACTTCCTACTTTGAAAAATAGAAGGTATCTGTCAGATAGATAAGATCGATACATGTTGACCACTTTTACACTATCATTAGGATATTTTTTCTTTTCACAGAACACGAAGTCTCTTCAATCTTAACTGCCCGAGCAACCATGACAACGACACTGGCACTCCATTGTCCAATGGGGGTAGTGTAGGTGGTGACGATGTTGGGATAGTGGGTTCTGTCAGTGGGGGTCTTCCGGCATCTCAAGGGGGCAGTGTAAAATCCCCAGGAAGTCTGGGATCTCTGGGTAATAATCTGCAATTGTTAAAATCTATAATTTTTAATTTCAAGTAAATGTTCACAATGACATTTTCTGTTCTGGTATTTATTTTAGGTTTGAGATCATTATTTCGTGATTCTAATTTATAGATTTTGTGGTTTCGACATTAGGAGAACAACTTTGTTTTTCATTTCGCAAATGGAATCGCCCATGGATTATTCCAATTCAACCTTTTATCTATCACTTTTTTTTAATGAAATGGATAAAACTAACCCAAACATCACTGAAACCATCTCCGATTATAGCTAGGAAACATTTTGATCAAGAGTGAAATATTTACGGGGTGTAAATCATACCTCTTGACATATTTAAAAAAAATCACTTCACAGATCTATCTATACGGACTGTGATGAACTAAATACGCATAATTGTCTTTACTTTATGCTTTGCACTTAATCAGTAAATAAAATAACTAGTTAATGCTTTTAACTGGGTTTCTATAATAACGCACAAACTTGTCAGTTGATTTATTTTTTATTGACATAAAATTGGTCAATTTAGTCATTATTGTTTGTCATTCCAGCCAGAACAAGTTTTTCATTACAATATTTTTATACTCATATGTGAGATTTGTTTTTAGTCAACATTAAAATATCAATATAGTAAAGAAAATTCAATTGTTTTTTTTAATAATAATAAATCGTTTAGTGACACAGAATCGCATCATTGAAAAAAATATTTCGTAGTTATTAATTATTAAAACACTGAATTGACTGTTTTAAATTGTTATTATATGGTTTTTAATAAGATCTGTTTTATAAAATTATTTATCTCAATTATTTTATTTTTATGATATTTTTTAAAAGGTTCAATAATTTAATAATTAAACATAATCAATTTTTAAAGAAGTGTATCATCATTGTGCTTTTGCTAACAACATCAATTCTCTCGTACATTTCAGTTATTTAGTTAGGTACTTGACATAAACAGGTTTCATAACGTGTCAGGTATTTTAAAATCCGGAAAATTGTCTGTAGATTTTCTTTTGATAAAATGTAAAAATTTTAATGCTGTATTATATGGAAATTATGATAAAAAGAATGACAATACATATAATTATAGTGTTTCAATCAGATGAGGCAGCGATTAAAAATTTCATTTGGAAAAAAACTTATAGCTGGCATTTGCTAGTACTTGCTTTTGTCCCTTATAGCTGGTACTATAGATAGTTGTGTTCAAAAAACAAACTAGCCAAACACTAAATATTGTCTATTTCTTACAAGATGACACATTATGTATATAATATAACATTGATATAACTTACAATACTGTGGCCTGTTTCCCAAGCAGATAAGAATAAGATCTCAGAATTGATCTGAGAATGAACAATTTTGCTGCAATGATATTCTTTTTATTTGTATACAAATTTCACACTGTTATAGAATTATAGTTTGCCATTTGTGAGTTATGATGTTGGCATTTAAGTTGATATATCTACATACACTTCATTAAATATTTTAATAACTACACAGAATGAGTCAGGGTGAAAAGATTACAAACTGTTATGAACCCTGATAAAGTGATTTGTTTTTTTAAGTTTCTCGAAACAATTTAATGTATTCTTCACGAAAAGATTTATTGTAATCAATAATAAAAAACATTTAAACAATGAATTATCACTCTTCTACACTTCTTCCCGCCGTAGTGGACGACCTGAGTCCCCTGAACAACTTTCCTAGTCGCGATTTCAATTCCTCCTTTGCTCGCTTAGAGAGGAGTCGCAGCTTCGACGCCTGCATGCCTTCTCTTTCACGAAGCTCCCCTCTACCCCCTCCCCTGGCCTCCACAACCGCTGCTCCAGTAACCCCAATTCCGTTTCCCAACACATTTTCTGAAACATCTTCGGTTAACTCAGAAAGTGAGATATTTGCAGCCAATTCGATAAGACCAATATTGGTTGGATTTATTTTCTTTAATTTGAAACGACGTTGTCAACTCTCTATCTCCCTCTTCTCTTTTAGGTCCAGTCAATCCGGTGGAGACCAACCCCGACCTACAAGTTCGTTTGAGAACCAAGAGCCGTTCAGAAATGAGTGATGGAGCCACCAGTGGTACATCTGAAGTGGTTAAACAACCGCTCCCCGATGTTGATAGGTATTCTATGTGCAGTAGTCAGATTGTCTGAGTTCTATCCTGACCCGTTTTGTTGAGAAAGGCTCAATTCCCTAACTATTAGATGACAATTATTCCGTGCTACAATATACATTTTAATTTTTAATACATTGACATCCTTAATTTCTTACCCTTAGGTGAATTGTTTTGCTTTAATATTTCTAAAAATCGTGCTTTAATTTGAAATAGAACATTTAAAATTTTTTAGATAGATTCTGAAGCAATTTTTAAATTGCTAAGCATGGTATCTAATCAGATTTTTGACAATACACTTGTACTTTTTGTTAACAATAATTATTATCTTTATGACTTTTTTATATCATAAATCATTGTTACATTGACAGTTTCATGGGAACAAGCATGATTATTATATTATGCAATGGCAGATAATTTTTCTGCCTTTCAAACATGCAATTCATATATGTTTTCTCCGCACATGTATTGCGCTAAATAACAGTTAATGTCACAGTCTCAAAATATTGTTTACAAAACCTATTGAGTTTTTCACAACTACTTAAATTTATTCGGTTAAGGGTTAAAAACAGAAAATTGTGTATAAATAGCGTGATTTAATCAAATTTAAATTTTTCAATTAGAGGCTGTTTTTGTTGATTTGTGTCTTAATTGAATTCTCCAAAATTCGAGTTCCTTTAAATTGTACAATTACTGTTAATTAAAATGTATTATTCTTTAACAAGCTTTTGCTTAACTTTATATCTCCACTATTTTCCTGTATACGCTCTGCTCTGTTAAGTATTTGTCTCTGATTTGTGTCAAATTTGATACTATTGTCTAATGTCTGCATAACATTCTCATCGTGTATTAAACAGTATGCATGTTTAGTTCATGCAGTGTACTTACTGTAAATATCAAATACATTGTTAAAAGATTATTTATTAACAATATAATTTATTCAGAAATTATTGCTGATAAAGTGAATAAAATTCATTTGCAGTGCCAAATTTACTTATTTGTTATAATTCCTGTTATTTTGAACATAGCTGTATCAAAGTGTTTATATATCAGAGTACATCAAAATACATTTGACTTGAAGTTCAATATATATTTTTGTATAAAAGTTCTGTACACTTATAATGTTTATTGAGATAAAGTATTTGCTATGAAATATAAACCATTTTCGTGAAGGTTGTTCAATTATTATAGTTTACGTTGGTATACTGTCATCAGCTGTGCTGTAAATATACTGTCATACAAAGAAAAGCACGTCTGATCCAATTAACAGTGATAACGGCATGCGTCAAACGCCTTATATGACGTTCACAAAAATCTAAAATATTAAGTTAAATTGTATAAACGTATTTATTATAGGGATAAATATTGATAAAAAAGCAACATCAAAAAATCTTGCTACTCATTACATCGATAAATAATCAATAAGTTAATACACATCCAACTTTTGAATATGGTACACAACTATAAGAACAGCGGGAGATTGGGTAAGTCTCTGTATAGGGATCACACATTGGGTATTTTACGTTTCCAATACGGTTATTTAGTATTGAGAATAAAATTAAAAAGTTTCATTCATTATAAGGTGTGAATATATTTAACGAAACCATATTTTAAATTTCAGTTCATTTGGATCGAATTTAAAAGTTTTAGGGCCACATAAGTATAAATGGAATAAGCATATATAATATATATTTATAGGTGTTTCTTTGTGAACTATAAATTATTCATAACTTTTGAGATTATAACTTTCTGTGAATAATGTATTGAATGGATTTTAATAAATGTCAAAATACGTCCGAAACAATTAGTCCGGGGGCAATCTCCAAGGACCTTGCATTAAGATGTGCCAAGCGTTTTATTGCATTTATTCGACCTTTATGGTCCCTAGAGTCGGAAACCAGTTGATGCCACTCTGGCACCCTTGAGCATTTTGAGAAAATTGCAATTTTCCAAGAAGGCCGCCGTAAAATTTTAGTCCGATGATATCTCGAAAACTAATCCACCAAGCAACATGGTTTTGGTGTCTAGTCCTATGTTTTCTTGGTCTAGGAATCAGATAAAACCACCAGCCAGGACCCTACAGCACCCTAGTATCACTAAAATAGAATAGAGTGGATAAAATCCAAGATGGCCGCCAAATTTGAGCATTTTTAAGCAAAATATACAATACCTTCTCCCCTGCTGCATATACGAAGCTGATATTCGTGTCTATTAACTGCATCACAGCTGTGTGTATTAATATGGTGTATTTTTGTCCAGCTTCTTCAGTGATTCGTTTTACCTCAAACATAGACGTCAACACTGTGTCAGGTTCAGCAGGAGGCATGTCAACAATTGGCAAATAAGACTAGTGTCCCAGGTTGTAGAGCACAGCCAGCGTTGTTCACATTAATCAGGTTACACGAACGAAAAAGTTTCATACGAAAAGTAATAAAGATAAGAAACATTTTCATACGTAAAAAAACATACGAAATAATTTTTTTTACTGTTTATAAATAAGTTTATTGAGTTCTTATTAGATTCATGACAAAACAAATATATATATTTAAACACGAATATCAGCTTCGTATTTGCAGCAGGTGAGAAAGTATGATATATTTTGCTTAAAAATGCTCAAATTTGGCGGCCATCTTGGATTTTATCCACTCTATTCTATTTTAGTGATACTAGGGTGCTGTAGGGTCCTGGCTGGTGGTTTTATCTGATTCCTAGACCAAGAAAACATAGGACTAGACACCAAAACCATGTTGCTTGGTGGATTAGTTTTCGAGATATCATCGGACTAAAATTTTACGGCGGCCTTCTTGGAAAATTGCAATTTTCTCAAAATGCTCAAGGGTGCCAGAGTGGCATCAACTGGTTTCCGACTCTAGGGACCATATAGGTCACATAAATGCAATGAAACGTTTGGCACATCTTAATGCAAGGTCCAGGCTATTTTACCCATTTTACCCATTTAGAAAAATGTAGGTGAGGTGTATTCAAATCGTTGCATCGTACGATAATGTTGATTTTCAAATTCGATGTCAATATTTCCAAAATAACCAATAAAAATTCTTGAAAATTTATTAATCGACATCACTGAATGCTACTAAGTTATTTTTAAAGGATAGCTTAATATAATAAATATAGTACATGATAATTACCTATTGCTAGATTAATTTTGGTCAATTCGTAACTTGGAAAATACATGAAAAATTCCCTGTAAGTTGTTGTGTTTAGTTTTTCTTTAGTTTTTACTTGTGCGTAGCGTATCACTAGCAAATGTTTTTTGAATTAAATCGGGTAAGCTTTTCTTCTAATTATAAACGGTTGTAATAGTGGAAAAATAATTTAGTAATTGTTCTTAATTGTCAATTAAATTTTAATGAGTTGGTAAACTTATATTTATATATAAATAGACATTTTACTTGTGCAATCTAAATTATATGCTCCTTTTTCTATATCCTATTTTTCTCTTTATTAAATGTTCCCATAATATCGAACTAATTTCTGCACATTATTCCTAATCCCGAACATTTACATTATTATTATTATTACGTAACAATCTGTTTCATTATACTCACAATACTCCTTTGCGTTCTGTCAAATGTTTTAAATATTCATTATTATTATTATAATATATCAGATGGCGCCCTAGAGCTTTTGACAGTGATATCCAACTAGACCGCATAGACCGCACTTCTATTCGCTGAAAAATTCAAAATAATTGTGACGTTGATCATTTCGGGAATTCCAAGTTGACGGAAAACAAATTCACAGTCTAATTGAAAAGTGTACAGAATATATTCCAACGAAACTAATATTATATTATTTGAAAAATGAATCACATTATGAATTATATGCTATACCTATGTAATTGAAAATTTATAGTATATATACAGATATGAAAAATTAGAACAAAACGGAAATAAATAAAAAATACTTTCTGAAATGTAATATTAGAAAAAAAAGAAATATTGAAAGTGATTTTTATATCACGCAATGAAAATCATTTAGTAATTTGATTTCCAGCTGGATTGCCTAGTTGGTTAGTCGAAGCGAATAGTTAGCACAGTTTGAGGCTTTACGTTTTATTCATAAACATAGTTTAATATATAATAATATATAATATATATTCTAACAAACCACAATCAAATTTCCGGAAAATAATAATCTTTGTCGTATGGCTACGCGGGGGAGCTTAACCTATAAAACGACACCCAAAGTATTAATTTTTTAAGGTTCTATGTCTTTGATTGCTACTAAAGACAACTAAATAAATATAATTTTGAGATTGTATAATATAGGTTTCAAATTATAGCTGCTTCAAAAATCATTAAAAAAACATTAAATATTTCCAAAAATTTTTGTATAAGAAAGGTGCATAACATATCTGCCAATCAGAGTCTACTGGTACTAAAAATAAAATTACGCGCTGCAGGGTGAGTCAACCTTTTTGCTGTATAAAACCTTGATCGCCCCGTCGGAAAAAGGTTAATTAAATATACAATTAATCAGATTTATTAATTCGGTTCGAGGACTTCGGTCATTGAATATTTCTTTAAATGAGTCTAGTTCCTAAA
>JAUZNC010033725.1:0-19746 GCA_034780395.1 Vannuccia rotundouncinata
CGTTTTTCAAACTATTTGTTGTGAGATGTTTAAGGTGTTATCCACATTTTTTCAAAGTCAAAATAAAAAGATTAAAGATTATCAAAGCCAAAAATAAATATTTTGCATTGAAAATGTTTACATAATTTTTTTGTAGAATAAGTTAAAAAAATAAATACGTTTAAAATTCGTGGTAAAAAATAAAAATTTTGAAGATAATATATTTTAAAACATTTTAAAATGATTAATTATCTATCAATTATGAGAATTTTCAATCACAGTTCGAATTAAGTGTAGTCCAAATTGCCAGTCCTTTTTGTCGCACAAGTAACGCCACAATTGTGTGGCATTACCCGGTTAGACAATTTTATTATGGACAGACAGACAATTATTTATTAATATAAGTGTTCTAACACTGAGTACATACCTAAATTAGATTCTTCTGACACGGAGTAAATTTGTATTGTATACTGTTTGGTTACGTTTTTGATACAGCTAGAAATTGATTTTTGAAAACGAATAACTAATAAAATAGTTTTGTTTCTAGAATTATATATAAATTATAAGAGTGAGTAAATTGTATCAATATAAGTACAGCACAGGTATAATAATTAGAATCTAGGAAAAGTAGGTACTTATTAAAGATGTATTGTAAATGTTTACCTTTTATTATGTACCACTGACAAAAAATATATTTCTGAAATTTTTTGTTGTATTTTGCTAATATTTGCTGACTATTTAATTTCATGCAACCACCCTAACTACTCAGGCACCTAAACCGATATGCACGGGTAAAAGTTGTAGCCGGCAACACTAAATGTTCATGAAATTTGTTCAATTGTTTAAAATCTTTTTATTTCATTTTGTATATCCAAATATGTATCCGTCAACGAAAACTATTGCAAAGTTATAGTTTATAATAAAATAAACATATTTACTTTAATATATTAAATTTTTAAAAATAGTTTCAAAAATGTCTATATTACTAAACATTTGTAAGTAGTAAATATATATTAAATCATAAATTATTTCAGTAAACTATGAGTTATAATAATTATAATAAAATTTACTATACATGAGAAACCAAACAATCCGTATCAGTTCTCAAAATAAACAAAGATGAAAAAGTATCCCTCGAAAAGGCATATCTATGAAATATCCACAGGCCCTGCATATCTCAAAGGAATATAATTGTTGTTGCAGATTGGAGGTATCTTCGGAATGAAAAATATATTTTTAAAAGTAAATGTAAAGTGCTTTTAGACTTTCTTTGAAGGAAAACATACGACGCTTTAACGGTAGATGAATCTTTCAGTCATATAGTTACAATTACCACGTATTTACAAGAGCGGCTTTAAGTTATACTACTGATTTTTCAGGAGTAGGTGAGATTTCAATAAAGGGATACAAAAACAGAAACCAGTAAACAGTAAAACAGTAAAATTTTCAGGATATAAAATTTCGCATGAGATCCATCGAAAATGTTAGACCAAATAACAAACTGTCCAGTACATTTTCAAAAACAGGATTTGCAATCATGCATGTTCTTATTAACGTTTAAACGACGTTTGGGGTGGCCCCCAGGTTAAAGTTATAGTACAAAAAACCTATTACGGGGAGATTAAAATCACTTAGGAGAGCGCCTTTGTTTTTCTCTCCATGCAGTACCTTTCTCTTTCCAACGTTTTGAATAGTATTTGAGGAAAACGACTGGACGAGTACGAAAAGACACCCCCCACTTCTACAATAGTGACTCAAAAATTATTACTGTGATCTTATTGGGACGAAGTAGTGAAGCAAATTACCCTTTTCGACTCATTCGCCCTGTATGGAAACCAACAAGCAGCCTGTAAGTAGCCCGAAACCATAAAGTTTTACAACCAAACAAAACCAGGCGTTGACCGTATATGCAGAAAACGGTGAATTGCTATCGTTAAAACAAAAATACAGAATGTGCGCTACTCGGTGTGCATCAACCAAATATATATATTTGTACTCAATGGTGGAATTATATTTGCATCTGGAAAAGAAGTTAGAACGAGCCAGAAATAATCCAGTCATTATAATTTTATAATTAATGCTGGATAGTAGTATAGAAGATAGTGATATCAATATCAACGAATAAGAATCGAGTATTTTGCTATAAAAGGTGTCTAAGTCGCGGTTTTTCATTCACATTTCTTACGATAAGTTATTACCAAGAGCTATGCCCAAATTTTCATTAGTTTCAAATACTTATAATACGTTGCAAAGTCATTTTAAAAATATGCTAATGCCCAGGAGTCATGCCCAAATATCTAATCGTTTTAAATTCAGATAATATCAACATAAAATCATAATTATGGTATAAATTTATCTAGTATAAAATACTTGTTTATTTATTTTTTTATTTCTCATTTTTAGATATGAGTTTCCTAGTCAAGAGCAGTCAGTTGAGCTAACATTCGTGTTAGAGTCGTTGGGGATTCCCGATCCTCCGTGGTCTGTGTTAACTCCTCCCTCTAGTCCGGATTTCAGTTCAAATGTCTGCTCACAGGAAATGGACATATTAATCTCGGATTTACCTCCAACCCCAAGCTCAAACCTCTCCAACAGTCCCGGAAAACCGAATACCTGACCACGATTGGTTAGAAATCAGAAATTAGTAATCAGAGGCCCAATGGATTCTCAAACTACGACATCGGAATACCTGCACCGTTAGGTTAGTCTATATCTGCTCTATTATCAGACGAGCAATTTTCTGAAGTAATGTAAATAATCAGAGGTCCGCTTGATTCTGGAACTGCGACACCATCAGTTCCAGCTATCTTTTTGACTTAGAGAATTTTTTCCATCAGTACTCCGGCACCTATCACAACAATGACCTCTCCACAAGCATCGACCAGTCCGACAGTATCAGTCTCACCAATCATTCAAGTATCAACGCCTCCAGCCAGTCCCCCTTCCTCTACAACATCGGCCTCGTCATGCTCATCAGTTATATCAAACATTGCCAATAAAAAAAACGTTCAAGTGTGGGCAACGCTGATGTTTTTTCACTGATTATTCTGAGCTATACGCACGCCGAAAAAACTGTTTTCCAGACGCTATCCCAGTAATGGCCAGGAATACCAAAATGAGGTAGTACTCCGATTTCAGAACCGATCAGCTATGGAGGGTGCCGTGCGCTATATACTGTTCGAGCCGGTTGATACTCCCATCCAACTGCTAAGCTCAACGGGTGCACAGAGTGCAAGGTTCAGCCCATCATCGCCCTAAGGATTCTGAAGATTAACACCAATACCGGGGATTTTCTCCGCTCTGAAGAGCAAATCTTTTCCCTTCCTGCAATGGTTGTAACGAGTAAATAGTTTTTTACTGATGTAATCGCCGGGCTTATGATAAAGATTGAAGAATTCATTCAGAACGGCTCTAATAGAATAATTGAGACGGTCGAGTGGTTCGATATGAGAATCTCCCGCTATCATAGCATTCCTAACCGTCGCGGCCGCGGGGCAGTAGAACTCCCACCAAGGCCTAAGGCGAAGAAGGCCGTTATCAACATCAACAATGAGAATAATGACAACTGCTTCATGTATGTAGTTCTCTCCATTCTGCACTATAATGATGTCTATAGTAATCGTAATCGAACAAAACACTATGACCAGTGAGCTGACGAGCTCAACTTCACCGGCTTAACTTTTCCCATCACGGCTACCGATATCCTATAATTTGAGAAGCTTAATTCAGGAATCTTTATCAATCTAATGGAGTGGATCGAGGTGAACGAAAACCATCCCCTACGCATGCTTCGGGCCTGTGGCTATCCCCGGCAGATTGTTGACCATCTAGAACCTCGC
This sequence comes from Vannuccia rotundouncinata, assembly GCA_034780395.1. Taxonomy (NCBI): domain Eukaryota; kingdom Metazoa; phylum Platyhelminthes; order Proseriata; family Coelogynoporidae; genus Vannuccia; species Vannuccia rotundouncinata. The sequence continues at coordinate 3,819 of JAUZNC010033725.1, forward strand.
CTTATTAACATCCTGACAGTCACTCCGGCTAAGGACGGAAAGTCTCTTTTTGTCGGAATCGCCAACCTTAACCGGCTTCTCAACTCGTACTCGGGAGGGAAGAAGTTTCAGTGAGGATGTAAACACTGCGGGCGTTGTCTCCAACCCTTTAAGAATAAGGAATATCTAGAGAAGCACCGGGATACTGCTATACACTAATACCAATATCATCAGGGAAGATCCAACACGAATTCGAGAAATATCACGCCGTACAGTCCTGCCTTATGTCGCCTACGCCGATATCGAGTGTTTCTTGCAGCACCACATCCAGGACTTCGAACCTCTCCAATCAACAGCTCCTATCAGGTTTTCTGTGGGGATAACTGCATATTTACGGCTATGATTGCTCTTACTGCTTTGGCCAAGGAAGTATATGAGTGGAACCAGATTAACGCCATCCAAGCTGTACAAAAGTCGATTAGAGAGGAGTCTACTCACTGGAAGACAAAGCTCTGTTATATATGTTCAGACCGCTTCAACCCGAACGAAGAGTCTATGAAGAAGTGAAAAGTGCGTGAACATGACCGTCTTACCGGTAAGTTTTAATTTTACTCATATTTACTATTTAATGAAAATTCTATTAATGTTATATTTTCTCTTACCTCTGAAGGTTCGTATCGAGGTGCGGCATGCCAGGAGTGCAATTGGAAGATGAGGCATCGCGAAAACTTCCTTCGCGTATTTTTTCACAATTTCCGGGGGTATGACTCACACATCATCTGCGCAGAAGCCTTGGGCAAGGTCAAGGAAAGTTATATGGCGATGGACGCGGAGTTTGAGGTTAAGAAGACTAAAAAAACCAAGAAGATGAAGATTGGATTCCGTGTTTCTCTGCAGTTCATGTCGGCCTCTCTGGATTCCCTTGTGGGCAATCTTGCTCCAAACCAGCCGCGACATACCTGATCAATTTTCAACTCGGACAACACCTTAACCGAAGTTGTTCTCTCCAAAAGAGTTTTCCCTTATTGCTACCTCACCGGACCGAACTGCTTCAGAGAAGACCAGCTACCTTGCAGAGAAGCATTTTTTAATGAACCCAGCCAGCAGGAGTGCAGCACTGACCGCTTCTCTCGCGCGCAGAAAGCCTGGTCTCTGATCGGTTGTACGACTCTGGAAAACTACATGCTAGAGTACCTTCGTCTAGATGTTTTTCACTTTGCCGATGCACTCGAGACCTTCCGGCAGCTTACACTGGATGAAGATGGCTTCGATCCAGCCTACTATCTGACTTTACCCGGTCTCTCATTGGATTCTGCGTTCAAAATGACCGGTACTAAAGTAAGTATATCTCTTTTTCTTTCTATTATCATTTTTCAAAGGATGCAAATGCTTATTGTTTCGTAGAGAGCTGCATTCGTGGTAGGATGACATTCGTTATACACATCACGTCTCTTCTACCACGCCTCGTATTCCGGACTCATATTATGAGGTCAGCCCAGAGGTGGACTTGCTCTAAGTAGACGCTAACAAACTCTATGGTCACTCACTCTTTCAGAAGTTGCCCCAGTCAAATTTTGAGTTGATACCAGAGGATGACGTCAGAATCTGGACATTCTAAATTTCCATTATTATGGAGACGTGGGATACATCTTGGAGGTCGATCTGGAATATCCCAAGGAGATACAGGACCGCACCTGCGATCTACCCTTCGTACCTGAGAAATGCGGATTCCCAGAACGGTAACTGACAGATTTCATGCGGGATCAATGGCAAGGACAATGTGTTTCGAGGCACAACAAAGCTCCTTCGGACAATATTTGGTTCACGGCCGGCTTTTAAAGTTCTACCTAGTACAGAGTATGAAGTTGATACGAATTCGACGCGCTCTTCGGTTCAACCAGTCAGCATTCTTCGAGCCAAATATATCTTTCAACTCTCAGAAACGTCAGGCGGCATCCAACTCATTCGGGAAGAACTACTATAATAAGCTGCGTAACAACGCGTTATTTGGCAAGACTATGGAGATCGTCCAGAAACAGTGAGTAATATTTAGTTAAATTATAATAATATTAGCTGATTTTTTAATACCTCATAATTTCCATTTTTTAGAATTTCCATAATTTCCGTGAGTGGATCCTGCTCCGGCCGAAGTGTTACTCCATGTTGGCCATTGACGGCAAGGAACTTAGTCGAGCCAAAGAAGTACGATGGGCTACGCTCAACATGGAGATCACCCATGATAATTATAAGAAGGCCTTTCAGGAGCAGACCACATTTTTGCATACACAACGTGTATCGAATCGAAGAACCATCAAGTTGCTAACTTTACTTACACGAAAAAAACTTTTTCTTTCTTCGAGGACAAGAGGACATGGACGACTTTCAATCTGAGCTTGCCCAATGGTAACCATAATCTCAAAGGGCCGAGTGAGAAGTCAACGAGGAAAAGGTTGAACAATCTTCTTGGCATTTGTGAGCCGGCGTCAAAGAGACCTCGAGTTGTTTAATTTTATTTATATGAACATTTATATAAAGAGAGAGTTTCTATTAAATAGTAAACTTGAAATTTTTTATAATATACTATGTATATAATAAAAATTATTAGTAATAACATATACTCTATAAATTTTATTATAATTGAACTGAAGCATTTTTATAGTTTATTAAATAATTAGCATGTTAATATAGATAATAGAGACAAATAAGCATAGTGGATAATTAACCATGAATAAACTGTTTAGAGAATTGTAGAAGATTTGTTCATGAACTTCTTCGAAAGTGCAAAACTAGAACAGCTTTACCCTCAATGAAGGGTACAACACGTCCAGTATCATTACATATTTTAATTGACATAGTATCGATATATATCTCATCATGCAGGGTACATAAAGCGGATTATTATAGATAATGTCCACGTTTTCACCGAAAGCAATAGTAGGAAAACCTACTATACACAAAAGAGGATCAAGTGAGTTTCCAACAATCATTTCAGAGCATACATCACATTAGACATAGAGATTATGAATTCCTCTCCATAGAACTGGTGAAAATTTAGCAGTAGAGGTTTTATTTATTTTCAATTTAGAAAATTATAGAATATCTTCTAGTTGTTTCTTATGCAACATACTTATTTGCATATCTTCTTTTGAAGGTGTTGGTAAATTCCATTAAAACCGATTTAAGGCGCTATTTGCGCCATTTCTTTTTACACGAATCATTCTGTTTCGATTTAGCATACCAGTATTTCTAATTTTTTGGAAGGCATCCATTTTTCCAACTAGTGGATGAAAGCACAATATGATGGCAAGAGGAGTGCTCATAATAAATTTTTATAAATTTTTAAAATATGATCCAAATGTAAATCGATTCTTTTTCGAGTCATAGTCAAACCAGCATTGATCCATGCTTATTCTTCCTGTGATTTTACGGGTAACGAAAGATGTTTGATTCAAATGTATTTCACCAGCCTGTATTCCGGGTACCAATCTCGGATCGTATATTCCACTTGTTCTGCAGTATCGATATAAATACATTCTTTGTCTATGGTTTTCATACTATTCACAAATGACATTTCCACAAGTCCCATTTCACTCTGATCGGCGTCATTTCCAAGGTCAACCGATGTATGCAGTTGATTCAAATATTCATAAAGTGTATTAATTTTATCTGAAACATTTTGATTGACATTGCTTGGGAGAATAATATAAAACCTATTAATATCACTCATCTTCTATATAAAAGTATTTTTCTTATTGCTGGATATTTTTTATACACCTCCCAAATAATAATTAAAAAGTCATCAAATTGAGTTGATTAATCTTATTTTATTTAATTCAAAATAATAATGTATGCATACAAAGATTTTTATATATCATAATAAAATATGTTATAGGAAAAAACATTTATTCTTAAAACTATGGAAAGAAATTTTTAAAATGAGAAAGTACAAATAAGTAAGCAGTTTTACATGAAAGTAATTGTTTCTGGATATCATTCATACCATGTTTAAGCATGAGACGGGGATATATATAATAGAAACAATAAGCACCACATATGGTTATCAGTGGGCCTTGAATAAATTGCTTATTAGAAATCCAATCTCGAGGACAATGTTTATTCATCAAGATTTGTAGACGGGGTAGGGTGGTTCTCCAAATGAGTTAAAGACTTCTCGATGATTATTGGAAAGAACAACGACAGCAATCCAGTGTTCCAGGTAGGTTGGCAGTATCAGTATTCACAATGAGCCCAAGTGAGGCATCTTTAGGATTTTACGGGAGTTGATTCAAGCGATAGATTGCAAGAAAACAGTTTTTGGAAAACTGTGGATGTTTAATAATGAGAAGACCGAGTTCCTGACTAGTTAACAATATTAACCCTTGTATAGTCGACGAGAGCGCTGCGTTGGCGTGTAATTTCCACTTTACCATCAAATATCGCCAGGATTATTACATTTATAGAGCTTTCGAGTACATCACTAAATGTCACCTCCAATTGAAGATTACCTTCTTTATAGGTTTGAGCATGGTCTGCTAGAGACATATCAGGTGTTAGATTGAATCCGTATAGATTTTAACCACCTGCAAAATACTCCTCGAGTAAAAACCAAAATCTTCATTGCGATTAAGAGCTCAAGACTATGTATGAGAGTCATATATTTTCGAATACACAAGCTTTCACTATTTTCCAGTGTTAGAGGTCTGAACGGTAGACTTGTTCCATCCATATATAGAGCCATATGGTTAAGAGTGTAATTTTAAAAGTTAAAGGGATTAGTTGTAACATCTCCAATATAAGCCATTCCAAAAATAATCAACTTGGGCATATGTCCACGAAACATTCCCTGCTTATCATGAGTCATACTCCCCTGTGGAATGGTATAGGTGAACATTTCTGTATTTTTGTACAGGATATATTGCATTATGAGTCAAAATTTGTCTCTCATGTTTAAAATGATGCGTGATGCGATTTTTGCTCGTCGTATATACAGTACTGCATCGTGTAGAAATCAGACTTGGCTGTGTAATCATATCGAGCCAAAGGGGACAACATAGTTGAAAGGTTTTACTATTCAAAGTACTCGCCAGTCGAGCGATGTGATCAGTATTTTCGACTGTTTCCATTTTACACTCAATATCTTTAGCAAAACCACTTGCAGCAAGTTGACTTCCATTCTCTAAATTGGAGCATTGAAGTATATAACTGAGAAGAGCACGGTAAGGACATAGCTGCACTCCTCCCTCTACCTGGGTTTCGGCCATAATCAGTTTAACATCAGAGAAAAGACTATGTAAAATATTGTTGATGGATGTCTGTCCTGCGGCAAAATCATCCCATTTGTTTTTACATCTTTACAGGTCATCTCCAAATAGGTATCATTAAAATCGTTATATTCATCGGAGGAACTTGAAATGGAAAATTCTATCGGGGCATTGTTTTGGAAAACGCTATTGAGGCAATGGATATCAACCCACTGGGATTGATCCATAACCATTTGCATTGTTCGCTGATCAAAAAGCCCCAACTCGACTTGGTGCAGGGACAATCACTATCTGTAAGCAGCATAATTAAAGTCCGATATTCTCCGATATTGCTCATTCTCTTCATTGTTTTTTTTGCTGGAGCCGGTACTTGGCACTTTCCATTTCTTAGATGGAATTTGAGATTTCTTACTTTTTTTATAGGCCCCTTTTGATTCGCAGGGGTGGGGGCTAAAATATCTTCTCCAATATATTCACGACTTATACGCTTTCTAAGATTTTTACAAATATCTTTATGATTTCCAGTGACAACATCTCCAATGAAACTTGTGCCAACTTTGACGGTAGATTGTGCCACACGGTTACCAGCATTGACCATGTGTGGCAATAATTTTCTCAAAATAAGATTAGCAAATCTCTTGATGGTGCTGAAGAAACCTCCCCCAAATTGACGACGGCTGCCGTCGTATACGGGCATGGATGCACCACATCTAATCGGTAATGAATATCCAACCATGCTTTTCCATAATGCAGTTTAATTACTTCATCATTGTTTATCTTTTCGAAAGTGGAATGTGATTACTGATGCATCACAGTATACATATATAGAGAATAGATTTCTCGCCTCAGGTATGTTGGATTTTCTGCCTTTAATGTGCTTTTTAATTAGTCGCATCCAAATTCGACAATGTATGAGATGTTATTGTCTGATTCAAGATTCAAGAGTTAGTTTATCTTTTTTGGGAAAAATCCATTTAAATCTGTTTAGTGCAGCATCATATTCATGTTTTACATCAAATTTAATTTTCAATAAAGTTTTTTAATGGTTGTTGCGAGCTCTATAGCATTCTTATAATGTCCGGGTGGAATGTAGACTTTTTATGTTGATCCGGTTTTATTAAATTCTTGATTTCGACAGTATTAGGGAAAGTACTATAATGAAAATCAAATTTGAGAGGACTGTGTATGAGTTTTAATTTTTAATTATGAAATGTGTAGACATTTGGGGGATGTTCTGCTACAAGTCTGTATTCTGTAGATGTGAAATTGGATATAGTTGATGTCTGTTTTTTCATTTGATCAAATCTTTCAGAAATATTAGGAGCAGTGCCAGCCAGAGGATGAAATCCGAGTAAAATAGCCACATATTTGTTTATAGTGAGTTTGCGGAAATTTGGCAAAGTCTGCATAAAAACATAACGATTTAGGGTGTAATCATAATTCAGACTATTTTTCTCCTTGCATATTTTATAGGCATTATCGTCCTTGTATGCTATTCTCGACCTCCAATTGTTGGGTAGGATAACATGAAAACCGGAATTAGTATGGGGCATCTTGAACTTTCTCAATCTTGCTATATATTAATATATATAATTGTGACGCGGGGACAGTTTCAATAATAAGAGAAGTCCACACGTTGCTCAAGCACAGTTCCTATTTCGTTCAATAATTCGTCGCCAGTTGTCTCTGTATACAGTGGTAGAGGTAATTGCATTGTGTGTGACTCCAATATCCAGCAGATTTCTCTTTATCTGGTCGCGGTAGGTTATACGGAGATGTCTGCCGCCTCGGAAGGGCTCGTTGGGTTGGTGTCACAGAATCTTTGCTCGTGGTAGATCAGGCCATCTAAGCGTGTACCCGTATAGTCGTAAACGTTGCCTCTTAACAATAACACTAGCACTTTAGACATTTGTTCGCTTTTTGAGGTCAGCGTTTTTATTTTTTTGAGGAAAGTGAATGCCCAAGCTGTATCGTTGCAAGGCTCTGGGACAAGTTTCAAGTTCATTAGAACCATACGTAAGAATGGATTGTACACACGCTCGAAATAAGTTTACTTTTGTCTGGTCACTGGCAGAGCTGTCCCAAAGTTGAGTTAACTAACTAGCTGGAATTCAAGCAAGCTGACGTCTCTTCTGGAATGCCTTACGGTCACTGACGATTTTACATACCAGGTGCAGAAGTCCTCACACTTCGGTAACAGATCGCCTCTCAATGTGCGCAGATAGAAATTAGTGTCCTCGTAAATAAACATGATTTCTGTTTTATTAGCGTTGAGATAGAAGCCAACGCTGTCTGATGCAGTTTCGAAACGATTCAGTTGTCTTTGTGCAGCTTCTGCTGTATCTCTCATTATGGCAGCATCATCAGCTGATCAAGTAGTCAAAGGCGGAGAACTTCTTTCCTACATCAGAGAAGATATTGTCTACACTAAAGGTTAGTACATTGTACTCGAATAGTCAACTTTTAAGATCAAGGTTTCCAAGAACAGCTGGTATACCATTGCGAACATGTACATTACACCTATGAAGAACTGTCGAGGAGAGAACAAAAAGGAACCAGATCTGAACAACCATCTACCACATGGATTAGAAACAAAAACATATCCAGATGTAATTACCGAGCACACACCAGAAAAAACAAATCTACCAGTGGACTGTTGGCAAAGCCAAACCGAGGTAGTTTAACAAACACCATATTTCTCCAGAAATCGAGATCAAGATCAAAGAAAGGAATAGGCTTAGAAAAGAAATGAGGACCAACCGGCTGGAATGGGTGGAGACATGTCGTGAGATTAACACTATGATCAGAAAAGCAAACAAAGAAGAATGAAAAGAGTTTTTAAACGAAGTGGAGATCAACAAAGACGACAAAAGATGTGGATTATCATCCAATCGCTGTTGGACAGGCCATCTGACAATGCCCTCAACGAAGCTCTATTCTTAGAAAGAAACCATCACTTTCGACGCGAAGAAAGCGGACTCATTCATGAAATTCTATGCTCAAGCCAGCAAACTCAATTTCACAAAAGAAGAGCGCACCAAGAACAAACTCAGCATAATCATCATCCGCCAGAGGACTCCTGAAGACTTAACTTGCAAAGAATTTAGTATGCAAGAATTTGATAGAGCTATTTCCAACATAACAGCAGTTGGAGAGGCCGGTTCAGATGACATACCCCCATACTTCATTAAAAAATTTAGTCAATCCACAAGAAAACATCTATTCAACATCTTCGGATTCAATTCCCAAATATGGAGAAACGCCATCATCATTCTCCTTCTCAAGAAGGCAATTGGATCAACAATAACCAACAAAGCTTCCGCAAGTATAGAAGCTGCGAAGACGCACCAACAGCGTCACAGGGAAGAAATGCACAATCAGACAAGGAGTGCCTCAAGGCACTGTACTCGCACGTCTCTTATTCTTTCTCTTTGCTAATGACATCAAAAAAAATCCCAGAAAACACCAGGACAGTCCAATACGCTGATGACATCACTCTATGGTTCAGTGACGCCAACAAAGAAAAAGCCATGTACAAGGTCGAGAGGGCCGTCAAAGCAGTCGCCGAGTTGGAGCAAAAGAAAGAAGATGACTCTCAATAAAGGCAAGAGTGTGGTTGCATTTTATTCCACTAACACCCACGAAGCCAAACACAAACCCAACATTGTTCTAGATGAAGAAAGAATACCGAACTCCAAAAGCCCCAGAATCCAAGGGGTCTATGTTGACCGCAATCTATATTTCGGCAAACAAGTAGACCATGTATGCGAGAAGCCAAAAAGTATAATCAGCAGTGCTCTTGAATGTCTCGGGAACACTAAATGGGGATGGAAGAGAAACCAACTCTGCACCGCATCTATAAAGCCATCAGCCAGTATGTGCCTGGCAACCGTGGCTCTCAACCAATAATATTGACCGGTTAAACGGCGCGCAAAATATCGCCCTCAGAAAGATCCCAAGGCAATTCAAGACCACACCTTCTGAAGCTTAACATATTGAAACTGGTATTTGCTCCTACAAAACATCCGTCATAAACTACAGAGAAATAGTTGGCGTACATTTGTGAGCGACATTCCCCTCATTAACATAGATAACAGAATATCGATTGATTTGAATTTCAAATGGACAGAACCTGGTCAGAAAAATATAATCTAAATCAATTCGAAACTCCAGGTATCTAAGAAAGCAGACCAGACCATCCTAAAGAACGCCATTATTAACTCAATCAACAACAATAGAAGCAACATCCCCATCTATACAGACGGATCAGTCACGGGTGGCACTAATGAAGGAGGAGCGGCTACCATCATCACCGAAGGCCCAGCTGACAATACTTTCATAATTGAATCCATTAAGAAAAGAGACAGAAACATAACCAGTTCCCATGGAAGAAAGAACCGCCATGCAATTAGCTATCACGGCCATCCACGAAAGGTACCAGCAAGAAGATAAAATTTTTCATTAGCTCAGACATCCAATCCTTACTCAAAGCGATTGCCAGCGGCTCACCTGAGATTATCAGCATTAAACAACAGCGTCAGCGTCGTTTTTGCAACGTCACCCAACAGTGGGTCCCCGGCCACGTAGGGATATTCGGAAACAAACTTGCAGACAGAGCAGCCAAAGAAGCCACAACTCTTGATAAACCAGTTGCCCCCATTCCTCTTAGATGCGCCTACAGCTTGATCAACTGCAAGATCAAAGATCCTCCAACCGAATATCAAAGGATCAAAGCAGTCTACAACAACTCCAAAATAAAGAATATTGACCTCAACCGTCAAGATGTTGTACTTCTGCCCAAAATTCGTAGCGTACATGCATTACAATTCCGGGCCTATCAACATCTTCTAGACCCTACAAGGCCCCAAATGCCCCAGAACCATTAAACTCAACAACGACCTGTTTGGTGAGGCACGTCCGCCTCTATCCCTACTCGGGACCCACCAGAGAGAAACGGTCCTGCTAGCACGAACGATTCTCTAGTCTACCGTGGCATGAGTGCTTACCACCACAACAGCATCATCATCAGCGTATACAAAAGCAGGTTGTTTAATAGCTAGGTGTCGAGATGATAGGCACCTACGTATGGTAAAAGCATCCTCTTCCAAAAGTGAAGCGCGAAAATATAGTACTATATTTTATACAGTTAAGTTGTTTATAACCCCGCCAACAGACAAGCGTTTCTTTCTCCACCCCCTACCTCGTGTACGCAATATCTAGTCAATTCGCGTGTATCCTTCACGATCGCTAATAGCCTCCAATTCCTGATTGTAGAACAAATCTTCAATGATTTCACTATTATCCAGTGTACGTATACGATAAGTGACTGGACTAAATGTTATATTGACGCTATGTTTAATATATTCCTCTTCAGACCAGTTGGGTTCATAAGCTTTATCAAAGGTTGCCTTGTGTCTTGAAATTTTAAAACGATCTCTCATAGCGAATTTTGTCTTCTTTTTTCTTAAATGAGTCAGGGGTATTGCCACAATGTACATATAGCCATACATTTACTTTATTTTCAGCTTTAACATCTGCCGGAGCTCTACTAATTGTACGGTAAACACTGTGATTGTAGGAGTCTAAAAGTTTTGGTAAAAGTGTAAGCCACTTGTGATTCCCCTGTCTCGTGAAAGGTTTCCACATGCGTGATTTGAGTGTCCTATTAAATCGTTCAACAATTTCTGTTTTATACTCTGTTTTAACACTAAACTGTTCATTTTCATACTTTTCTCTAAGATAATTGCGTACACGTCAATTTTTAAACTCAAGACCCTGATCCGTTTGGAGACTATGAGGCACTCGTCTATGCGAAATAGTGTTTTAAAATACCGTTTAATTGGTACTGCCCATGCCTAACGTGAGAGAATATCAAATACAGTCATTTGATAGCGATAGCCCTTGCTTTCCCAGGAAAAGGGTTACATTTCCACAAAGTCTGCCTGCCATTGCGAATGCATTTTTCTCACCATGTACTTTCGAAGGGGAAATTTTCGCCGTGCTGGTTTCCTCGCGAGACCGCTTGCCTTCATCAATGGTTTGACTCCTCCGTATGCACCAGAAAGTGATGCGTTGTAGAAGAGACCACTTAGAAGGTTGTGGTCGTCTATCGGAGCACACATTACAATCTATTTAAATATTGATATTATTTCCAATATCTGTAGACAACTTTTCCTCTGGATAGCAGCAGTAGTTTAGAAGTGATGATGGATTCATTAATAATTATGAATAAATATATATATTATTGTTTATGATATAAAATTTGTTCAGTTAGATAATAACTCGTTGTCGCCATCTTCATCACCGGAGAGATACTCTTCTTCGCTAGAGCGGTTTTCAGTAATGGGATAGAGAGCTTTGGAGTTGTTGTCACCTTTTGTACTTTTATAATGCCTGGTAAAATGCTATACAATAACTCAAATCCAATCGATGTAATTTCTTGACAAGGCTGTCTAGGACTATGTGTAGCAAAATAGATTAAATCTAAAATATGACTCCCAGGCAGTCGTTTTCAAACAATTGTCACCACTCCGACATCATCCCACTCAAATCGGTAATCGTACTGAATTTTATTGAAAATATCCAATGCAAGTTTTCTACTAAGTTGTGTTGCAAATTTTTCAATTGATATTTTTATAAATTTGATAGAGAAGAGATCTTTCCTGCGCTCAATATCTACTTCGGAGGGTTGTTCAGCTGATCTAGTCATTTTACGCTCATCCATAGTATATTTGCATATCTGTTGATTATCTGGTAAATTTTCCTTTGGGTAATGAAGACGGTTCATTCATTTTCATACGTGTATACTCAAGTTCTGGAATGACAACCATTCGGCGATAGAAAGTATTTGACATTTTTAAGTTCCTGCAATTTTATTAATGATTGCTCCTACCCCAGCGGCTACGGCTCCTGCGACTGCTGGATTTTTTTGCAACGATGGATGCTGCAGCTGTTGACAATGCAATAAATAGAGGGATGAGTGCTGGGAAAATGCCACCCTTTTGATTGATTAAACGTTGACATGCTTTTTTAACACCTTCCGCTTTGCAGTGTACTCTATTCCCGCGACGACGAGTATGTGATGAACAATATTTTTGTCAAATTTTCAAATAATTTCCCTGTTTGGTTTAAGGTTTTTCTTAAGTGTTGCATTTAGTTTTCTATCGTTCTTATAGTAATGATAGGCAATCTGCGTTATAGCTCGTGTATTCTGGGGTGTTGCTTTTTAGAAGAAATTTGTGTAGCTTTTTCTATTTCCACTGCTTTCAATCAACTGAATGAGAAATTTCCTGGTCTGTTTTTCTCTGTGAGAGTTCATTTTTTATAGCATAGTGCTGAATCTCTCCGATTGTTTCAAGCAATTAATAATAATATTTTAATATTGTTTAAAACTGCTTGATGATGGCATGTAAATGATTTGTGGTTCTTCATCAGGTAAAATTTTTGTGCGTAAGCGTAATTCTTCAGGTGTTTCTTGATTCAAATCTATAAAAAGATATACATATGGTTTCTTGGAAGTTGCATCTCTATATGCGCGCTTGAGTAAGGAATTTTCTATTTCTAGGGTACATCTGACGTGAAAGTACATCAATCCGTCTAGCATCGCGTGGATTTTTAAAAAGAACCATATATTGAGTATTGAGAGCTCGTGTTCGCGCCTCTTTATCTCTTTGATATAGATTCTGGCTAATTGAAATAACAGTACAGGCGTGTAAATAAATTGCTCACAACTTTTGAGTTTTCTACTTCTTTCATTAAATCATCCAAAACAACCAAATTATATGGTTGAACCATATCGAAGTATTCAGGCAATCCCTGATATATATACCCCATTCATCCTTGTTCAATTTGGTCCCTTGTATTGACTTCCGGTGAACCATTTTTAATGTCTTAATGGTTTATCATATACTGGATTACGGTGAGTAATTAAATTTTCAACAATTGTTGTCTTTCCAGACAAGCTCCCACGACTCGACTAGCCTGGAGCTCATATGCTTTAGAGTGAAATTCATATTTTATTCTTTAATGATTCATTTAGACTTTTGTTTATAGATATTCTACTATATGTAGGAAAGATGATGGGATATTGTTTCATTAATTGGAGAATATTTTTGAAAACGGTCGTATTTTCTCCTGCACTCATCAATGTCCTCTACATGTGTCAATAAAGTGTTTCGCGGTTAAATGTAACTGCCTGCTACTGCTATTTTTAATTGTCTGTTTTATCCAATTAGCAAACAAATATATGTATAGTATGAAATGTGCTAAAAATGGACTTTAATAATTTTTTCAAGCGATAAATTCCGGGATATAAATCTGGATGCAGTCATACTTTTAAACTACACAATCTTCAGTATGGTACTTATATTTTGGAGCAGCCTGTTTTACAAACGGAAACATTCACCTATGAATTAGGAAGAAAAATCAACCTCTATCGTTTCATCCAATCATCAAGTCGTGATAGTATTGCAATATGAACCTGAAATTTTCACTGATATACAAATTGTCAAATGGAATCTTATCTACGTCAATGTATTTCATACAGGAATGGTTGTGATAATGGGTTCCACATCTCGCTCCAAACTAAAAATTATTTATGATAATTTGCAGAACTTATTCCCCCTCCTATCCCCTTTCACATTCTAAGTTGACTTCAAAGCACGTCTATACCATATATTTACAATCATATAAACAATTTGACGATACGTTTTATATATTTAAAACTCGTAAGAAATATGAACCAAAGTCTACAAATCTACAAATCTGTCTCGTTATTATTATTTTCAAATGTTTTCAACATCTCGGGAACATAATTGCAACCGTATTTTCAACGATTTCAAATAGTATCACAACCTATAAACAATAACTATTGTGAATTAAATTGAAACTTGGACAAAGTGAGTTCGAGTCTACAAATCGGTGTTACTATTATTATCTATAGTTTTATTACAAATATTGGAGAACCCTTTCTTTTAACTTTTAATCATACCAAAGAATGTATGAGAATGGCTGCTCAATTCGGAGAATATTTGAAAAAGGACGACAAATTGTAATAGTAATTATTAGCGGTTTTATCCTAGTACTTACAAGTGTCATATTATCAATGGCCATTCTCTCAGCAAATCGCTTATTCAGCAGTGATTGGCTAATGTCATTACCTCTCACTCCTTCTCTGCAAGGGTTTCCTATAAACAAGACAACATTCTCATCTCCAGTCATTACAAACTCAACATAGATGAAGTGAAGACATCTGGATAGTTCCAAATCGTAGATATTGTATCGAGCGAACTCTTGCGGGAAAAGTCTAATCGCGATGTTCTACTTAAAGACAGTATCATTAAAAAGATGGTTGATTTATATATTATCGCAAAAAGGTCTTAATCCCCACTCTTGAGCTGTGAATTGGAGAAGGCGTTCAATACTCTCTCACATGATAACTTTATTGCGGGGCGGACTTTACAAGAAAACTCTTGCCTACAATTGATAATTGTCTCTCGAGCGTGCGATGGAGAAATAGCCTACTGTTTCATGATCTTTCTTAAAACTATCAAAAATGCCCAACTTCAGGATATCCACAATAGAAGCAATCTATTCCCAATTAATATGAAGATGCGTGAGAAAGCATTATTTGAGTTGATATTCGCTGCATTTGGCTATGGGGAATTGGACTCTTGGGAGGAAACTACGCTGGACACAATTGTTCAAAAACTGTTCTTCTATCATAAACTCTATAGGGTAATATTTGTTCAATTTTGGCCATCTGATCTTCTCTCTGAATTAAAATTTTGTTACCTAAATGTGATAAGTCTCTATAAAATCTTTGACAGAATTACAAAATTTGACATAGATGACAAAACTTCATGTAATGCAAATCTTTCTACTTAATTATATGGTTAATATTTATGCTGTAAATATTTATTAGTCGAGTATCTCAGTGGTTAGAGCGTTGAACTAATAATTCATAGGTCATGGGTTCGAATCCCATCTTGACTATATACATCATTTTAGTAATTATTTCTTATGCATTTTAAGTATCCGAATTGATTGTGTTGGACGATTATGGACTATCGCTCCGCTAAACACTACAGGAGTAGTGAGAATTTTGTAAATTGACTATATCTTTATTAAAATATACTATTCTTTATTGATAAACTATTTTTTGTTTTTATTCTCATTCTAACTATCCCGACAAATAATTATGAAAAACATAAAAGATAAAAAAATTATAAGACGTCATTTATTTTAAAGGGTGGGGGAAAACCATTTAGTGGAAAAAATTTGAATAAGAATAATTATAATTATAAAAGTGTACAACATGTATTTTTATCAGCCCAGTGGTTCGAAACCTAAGAATCCTAGTAGGTTACCTAGTAGGTTACCTAGTAGGTCATCTGCTAAGTCTTGGTCAGACCTTCTAGGTAACCTACCAGGTTTCTATAGGAATCTTAGGTAACCTACCAGGTTTCTATAGGAAGCTTAGGTGACCTATCAGGTTTTTTTAGGAATCTTAGATAACCTAATACATTTTTGTTTGGTAGTAAATTGTAATACGAATAATATTAATTAAATTAACAATGAAAATTAATACTAACTAAAATTCTAATACGAATTAAATTAATTAAATTAACGAAGAAAATTAATACGAACTAAAATTGTAATACGAATTTATCTGGATGAAATATTATTGC
>JAUZNC010033736.1:0-19744 GCA_034780395.1 Vannuccia rotundouncinata
TGTCCAATGTGCACGATTCCCATTTGTACATTTGAATTCCCCAAATATACATTTATTATTATTATTATTATTATTATTATAACTTTATATCATGACTTCCAACATTTATGGTAGCAAAATCGCGCAAGCAGGAATATTTGAGGATAGCATTTCTCATACCACCTTGCAATGAATAATAGACTAAATGGAAAAGACTGGTGGTTTGAATATGACTCTCAGAAGCAACGATATAAAATTAGCAGAAGAATTAGTAGACATAGTCAATAAAATTAAACTACAGAGGGACTATGGTATTATTCTTTCCTTCGATGGTGCACTAAATCGGTTTAAATGAATTTTTTCTTAAGGAAAAATATTAACTTAACTCTATTGCATATGGAACAAGTGGAACATTTTCTAAAATTTCCTGAATTTGAAATGAATAAAACCTCGGTCATTCGCCAGTTCTACAGAGAGGTATTTACAGTCTCTATGTCTATAGCGATGTATTCTCTGAGATGATTGTTGGGGACTCACTTGTCCCGCTTTTGCACACAGTCGGCTTGTTTACTATTGTTTTTGGTGAAAACATGGATATTATTTATAATAATCCGATATATGTGCCTTGCACGAAGAGGTATATCGATACAGTGGCAATTAAAATATGCGATGATACTGGATATTAAAATATGCGTTGTTCTAATTGTCTCTTTACTATTTTTGTTTTTAAACTTGCTATATGTTTTAAAAATAATTAAAATGCTTCAGTTTTAATATGAGAAGAAACGTAAAGTCTACGATATTTTTAATAAATTATATCAAATGTATGCATTAATGTTAAAAAACATTAAATATACTAATTATTAAAAACTCTATTTTTAAATATCTTTTTACTTCTTTCTAAGTCTTAATAACTGACATCTTTTTGATGAGTGAGAAAAATATAAAAATGAATGTATATGATCCTATAAGATCACAAGAGATAGATGCATGTAATATTTAGAAAACATTAGGATAATTACTTAGTTTGGGCGCCCATAAAAGTTTTACAACATATACGTGTGTATACATATTAAAAATAAAAACCTGCTTATGTCCTCACTGGCACTGACTCGCACAAGCGATAAAAATATGTTATAAAAAATCCGTTTCACTTAGAGAAAAAATATAATAAAAACTCTATTAAAACTCCAATACACTTGGAAAAAAAACTCCATTGATCACATCTTAGACAAAAAGAAAAACTGAACTTCACATTGAGAAAAAAATTGTGCATATGCTAAACTCGTTTGTCCGATGATTCACACCGTAAGAAAAAAACTCCACTTCTCATATGTAATTAAAACTCTTTATTAAAAAAATCATCTAATAATATTATAATTTTAATAATTATTACTCCCTGTTTCCGGACGTCCTACATTGTCTTCTCGAAAACGCGTTGTTACGAAGCTTGTAGTAATCCTTCTAGAATGAGTTAGATGCCTCATGTCGTTTCCTGGAGTTGTAAGAGATATATGGCACGAAGCAAGCCAACTTGTTGAACCGAAAAGTGCGTAGAATTTGGACAAACTGTATACCCTGTACTAGGTAGAACTGAAGAAACCGGCTGTGAACCACATATTAATTTTTGTCCCAGTGAGGGAGTATGACTTTGCTAGTGCCTCGAAACACCTCATCAGTGCCACCCTTCAGTACTCGCTATTGTTCCCGTTTGAAATCTGTCAGGTACGGTTCCGAGAGTTTGCATTTCTCTGGTGCGAAGAGAAGATCGCATGTGGAATCTTGTACCTCCTTAGGATATTTCAGATCGACCTACAAGATGAGTCCTGCCTCTCTATCATAGTTAAACTTAAGAGCGTACAGGTATTGAAGCTGATCCTCTGAAATTTACTCAAAATTGGGACTGTGCAACTTCTGGGAAAGTGCGTGACATACACGTTTTTAGAGTTCACATAGAGCAGGTCCGCCTCTGGGCTTTCTTCGTCATACATCGTATAATTACTGAATGTGGTGCGTATTGACGAATGTCATGCCGCCACGTATGCCTTTCTCCATATAAAATTATATTTCTCAATCCTTGAGAAGTCCAACTTGAAAAACCCTAAATTTAATATTGGATGGTGAAGATTGGGAAAATAGAGAGAAATAGATATACTTACTTTAGTATCCGTGATCTTGAAGGCCGAATTCCATAAGAGACCGGGTAGAGTTAGGTAATTGGCAAGATACATTCATCCAATGTAAGCTGTCGGAAGGTCTCGAAAACATTGGCAAGCTGATATACGTCCAGACGAAGGTACTCCAACTTATTGTTCTCAAGAGTTACACAACCGAGCAGAGTCCAGGCTCTCTGTGCCGTGAGTAGCGTTCAGTGCTGCACTCCTGCTTGCTGAGATCGTAATAAAATGCTTCTCTGAGAGGTAGTTGAGGTTCACTGAGGCAGTCCGATCCTGTAAGGTAAGAGTAAGGGAAGACTCATTTAGAAAGAGCAACTTCGGTGAAGGTGTTGTCCGACTTGAAAATCGATCGGGTATGCCGGAGCTGGTTTGGAGTAAAATTGCTTACTAGGGAATCCAGCGAGGCCGACATAAACTGCAGATAGTAACGGAACCCGATTTTCATCTACTTCCCCCGTGAATTGGTCGTCCTTACCTTCTTCACTTAAAACTCCACGTCTAATGTAAATTAGCTTTCCTTGATCTGATAAATTACTGAAGCATCCCATTCTATTATTTTCTTTAATGACTCCGCACATATTAAATGTTAATCATAGGATAGAAAATTGTGCAAAATTATGAGAAGGAAGTTATCCCGAAGCCTCATCTTCCAGGAGACTACTCATCGGAGGACAAAACTCTGCTACATATGTTTAGACAGCTTCAACCCGAAAGATAGCTCCAGGAAGAAGTGGAAAGTTCGTGATCATCACTATCTACCTGGTAAGTAATTTTTTCCAATTTTTACTAATTAATGAAATTTTAATAATGTTATATTTTCTTTCATATTACCAGGTACGTATCGATGAGCAGCTTAAGTCGAACCATTCGCCGTCTCGATGATCCAGTCAAAACCATTCTGGATAAAATTTTCTACACGTCTAATGAGCCCAGCGATCATATCATCGGAAAACGATTCACTAGTCACAACTATAGCTGGGAGTGAAAAGATTTGCTCATCAGAGCGAAGAATATTCCCGGTGTTGGAATCGATCTAGCCTTGCACTCAGAGCACCCGCTGAGCAGAGTCATCACTGTGTGGTTGATATCCTCTCAGACAGAGGAAAATACTTAAGAGGATGAATGGGAGTGTGACCAGGCTCGAATCTGATTTAATGCACTGCACCCTCCATAGCTGATCGGTTCTGGAAACAGTGCGCCACTTCGTTCTGGTATAGTAAAGATTCTAGGAAACAGCTCTGGCAGTGATAGAGTAGATCAGAGTATTCTATAAATATTCGTGAACATTGCCCAAACTTAAACTCCCGTTTATGGACAACATCGGAGGAGGAGTCAGAAGAAGAAGACGTAGAGGCTGATGTAGTTGAGGAGGTGGGAAAAACTGAAGAGGTCGGTACTTGAGGTGAGGCAGTAATTGGGATAGGTGCGGGATAAGAGATGACACATTCATCCAAGTCAAAAAAATCTTTTTGAGATGAAGCTGGAAATGACGGTGTGGAGATAGTCGCGAATTCTCAGTTCCAGTATCCAGCAAGCCTCTGACCAACTTCAAGAAGTCCAACCATTCTTGATCGTAGTTGGTAAAGGCTGCTACTACTGACGATGCAGATCGTCGAGATAAGTCAGAGTAGGAAGCGGGTTGGATGATTTTCGTAGTTGGGATAGGTGCTGGAGATGAAGCCTATATTGACGCTGCAGATAGTCGCTAGTCCGTAGTTCCAGTATCCAGCGGGCCAAAAACTCCATATAATCCAATCATTCTTGGTCATGTTTTTAAGAATCTGCTACAACTGACGGTGAAGAGGCTGGAGAAAGAGGCTGGCTCCATATAGGTTTTAGCAGTTTAGGGAGACAGGAACCAACGGGCTTGTATCCACCCATTGAATTCTTAAACGGTGAAGTCCATGAAAAGGAGGCAAGGATTGGGGACAAAGAGGAGATAAACGTGGCTACTTCCTGTGAGCAGACCACTGAATTCTCATTTGGTCTAGAGAGAGTAATTCCCAAAGACTCTATCACGAATGTTAGTTCAGCTGAATGCTCTTTAATAGGACAGCTCATAATCTAAAAAAGAAAGAAAGAAATATTGAAAGTAGTTTATACTAAGAGAAATTTGAGAATGGCTCCTGGACCACATTTATGATTTATATAATTTTAAACGATAATAATATAGTTTGAATTACAAAATATTACAAGTAATTTAAATTAATGAAAATTTGGGCGCGGCCTCCGACCCCTAAATGATTAATGTGAATTTTCAAATGACTTATATAAATATAAAAATGGTAATATTAAAAATAATATTGTACATATGTATTGTTATTAAAAATTTTAACAGTAGCAAATTCTTGTCATGCAATCCGTCATAGCCGTTTTATACAAACATCTCGCCAACTAATATGGAACATGAGTAATCTGACAAGTAAACATGAGTTTACTGATCAATAGCTGACATAGTACTCTAT
The DNA here is from genome assembly GCA_034780395.1 of Vannuccia rotundouncinata. Lineage (NCBI taxonomy): Eukaryota > Metazoa > Platyhelminthes > Proseriata > Coelogynoporidae > Vannuccia > Vannuccia rotundouncinata. The sequence goes on from JAUZNC010033736.1 coordinate 4,622, forward strand.
AGACATTCGTCTAAATGGTTTACGTTCTTTTACCCGCCATCAATAGAATATATTTCTATATTCACAGGATCCTTCCATGCAAGGCGACATCCAAAAATTAATATAAAATAAAGTATAGCATGGTAAGATTATATTAGAATTTTTCATTGCTATACTGTGTATCATTAGTCAGCTAGTTAAACAATGTAAAAATATGTGCAATATATACTTTCAAAAAATATTGAATAAAAATTAGCAAATTTTAAATTTATTAAAATTTAATTTAAATTTATAAATATTAAAATTTGAATTTTTTAAATATTAAAATTTGAAATTTTTAAATATTAAAATTTGAATTTTTTAAATATTAAAATTTGAATTTTTTAAATAATAAAATTTGAATTTTTTAAATATTAAAATTTGAATTTTTTAAATATTAAAATTTGAAATCTTGTTTTGAAATTCGAATTCTCCATACGCAACATAATACTTTACTCTCAATACAAATAATTAATAATATATTAGTATTACAATTAAATTCTCCATACGCAATATTTACTCATGAGTTAATAATTAAATACAGCACTTACTCTGAACAGATAGGATGATGAAAACAGAAAGGTAAAGATAGTTAGTATAGCCGTCAGATAATTCGGACAAGTATAACAGAAGAAATCGGAGAGAGACAGTCAAGGATATGACTGTAGCAGAGCTAATTATATACCATGATACTCAATTCTAATTCGTCAGAATTTAACTCGTAAGAGAACGAAAAATGTAATATGTAAAGGTGCGGAAAAAATGCAACTAGTAAGGGTGCGGAGGAGGCAGGGGAATATAGAATCATTTGTGTGGGTTAGACCTCCACCTTCCCGACTACTATGGACAAATTGAATTTTTTAATATTGCGAACAAACAAAAATATATTTTTATAAAATTACATCCATTACTCCATGGGTTTACAAAGCACAAGAAATAATGAAAATGTAATTAGCTTACCATTTGAACAACCATTGAAGTGGCTAAACAACAAATTTGAAGTCTATTAATAAAGGGTGTAACCATGTAGGAGAGATCGTCGAAAATTTATTTAGAATATTTCGTGAACAAGTGGTATTTAATTGACAATTTCAGACCACTCAAACTTTCTAAAATTTTTTTAAGAATTGTAATTTTAATACACGAATTAAAAGATATTAATATTTTGTTAAATTAGTGGATTTTAAAATTTAAAGACATTGTAATTTAGATTTATATAGTGATAAGTAAAATTATATTTGTAAATAAAACAAATTTAAAATACCATTTTAAACAAATAAAATTATTTTATGCTAATCAAGTTATATTATAAGTAAATATCCCACAATTCTGCTTTTAATTAATTTATTTTTGCATATATATTGTGTAAAAATGTCCCGCATAAATAAATACAAAAATAATTATTGTTAGATAAAATTTTCGCCTTCATGTGGTAAATACAATTGTTGAATAATAATAGGAATATATATATATAGTTTTTTTTTAAAATGCACAGTTTTATGCAATAAGATTTTTACAAATATTATTAAGTCCAAATTGTAGAATATTGTGATGTACCACTACCATGGAATACTAAAATCAAATATAAAATAATTTAAAGGAATATGTCATTTAAAAAAATAGGTGAAACAATTTTATGTTTATAACCAAACATATTGCAGACAATATAAATAATATCGTAAGTAATCGCTATATTTTAAGAGTAATATCAATAGATCCTATAAATTTAAAATAATTACAATCATAGAAATCAAATATTTGAATGTAAACCTTAAGATATCAATTAGAATACAAACAATTTTATATTTGGAGAAGTTTCACGTTAAAACCGGTCTTCAAATTTTAAAAAAAGTAAACGTAGCAAACATAATCTATTAAAATATTTCGAATAAAAAATGCATGTTCATATCCTGTTTTACAAAAAAGTAATTTTGATTTATAATCTGATAGCGCGTCAATTTATTCTAATGAAAATTTTTAAGAGAGCGCACGCTGTAAAGTTGGATGACAAAATAAAAAGGATGAGTACAATCATCGATAAGAACTAAAATTTACGCTTTATTATAAAAATAAGATTAAAAAAATAGTACATAAACAATTGAAAGTATGTTGTTTTATATAAAATAACGTGAATTAATATATTTACTAATAATTTGGAATTTTAATTTTAATATTAATTGGTCTAAAAGTCCTTGCTTAAAAAAAGATATATACACATATAAATATTGGCTGAATCATTGAAAACGAGCGTTTGTCATTTTTTCATTTTTTACAAGTTTTACTTCACAAATAAAAAAATTATAAATGATAGATTTCTATTTAAAATTTGAAATATTTGAAATTCCAGTGCTAAATAGATATCCGCTAATTTATAAGTTAATTAATTGATATTAAATTAATAGATATTCGCTAATTAAAAATGACAAACGCTTCTTTTTTAATGATACAGTCTATATATATTAAATTGTAAGTTGTCATGACGATATTCAATTTGAAGAATCTCGATTTTTACCGAAACAAAGTATACATATACTAAACTATACATCTCCAATATAATGAAATTTTATTTTGTATATATATATACGTAAGTAAAAGTAAATTATTAGATTCATGTTAATAAATAAATTTCTGTTTAACATTTCTAAAAGTGACGTAGCTTTTTTGTTGAAGATGATTTGTCTAAATAATATGAAAAAGACCAATTATGTTGCTTGTGCACACACGCACGCATACGCATATACATATAAAAGACTTAAATTCAACATATTCTAAAAATATTTTTAATTTGCAACGATGGAGTCAAAAGAAACTGTTGACTACTTTTTAATATTTCAAATTACTGTACTCTGTCTGGGCGTTCTTGGAAATTTAATATTACTGGTTTTTCTTTTCAAAAACTCAATTGGGTCCTCAAAAGCGTCCATCATTATTCGCTTTCAAACCGTTTTGGATGGTTTAATTTGCATATGTACAATCGTTTACACTCTGCAACCTGCAAAATGGTATACGGGTTCATTGTTTTTAGATTTTATAATATGCCATATTTGGCACAATGAGGCTATAGTCACCACATTAGTGGGATCCAGTATTTACGCAATTGTAGCCACAGCGATTGACCGCTATATCGCTTTACTGTATCCATTTGTTTATCGAACTAAGAAAGACGTTAACTCTTATGTTGCAATTTTCATTGCTTTGTTTGTTTCGATATGCGCCAGAATCAATGCAGTTATAAATAACAACATTTTTTACCACGGCAATAATGTAACGGTTCCTTATTGTAGTTATAATAGTGAATATCACCAAAAAGATATATATTTTACCTTATATCATAACTCCTTAACGTATGGCATCCCAATTTTGATTGTTATAGTTCTTTACAGTCTCATTATTCGATCTCTTCAAAGATCCTCAAAGGAATTGTCCGAGACTCAAGAATTACGAACTAAAGCTTCGATAAAGCTTACAATTGCAGCCTGCATTATTGCTGTGGCCTTTATTATATTTTTCTCTACAGAATGTGGTCTTCTTTTTGGCATTGTCTGGAATGCAAAGCCGAGTAAATATGTATATTTCATATTAAAGTTGTCAAGTTTTCTGGTGGCCATAAATTCGTGCATTAATCCAGTTGTTTACTTTGTTATTATCAAACCATTTCAAAACTTCTGTTGCAATATGATTTGCTTTTGTTTTAAAAAGGATACCTCTGTTCTCATGAGTCAATCTTTTAAAAGTCAATCCAAGAAGTAATTGCAAGCTTTAGGAGCATTTCATGATGTTATTGATTAATTATGGTTTAACATTTAATATGGACCTAACTACATTTTCGTCGTACTGCCTTTTTGAATGTTGTTTTTCAATCATAATTCACCTTTTACGTTGTTTTAAATAATTTATCACATTTAGAATATAATTTATATTCTAAATATAAATAGTTGGTCGTAGAGCTTACTAATCTTGTTCGGTTCCTAATTGTTGTTCAAGATAACAATCATATATATTTTTGATTAATTATTTGGAGTTGTCTTTGCGTGATTTTTTTGCTTTCTATTAAAAAAATATTTTTGGTTGTTTAATATTAAATTGGTTGTTTAAAATGTTACTGTAAAATTTTGTCACTAACTATATTGTAAATTTGTTCTATATCTTAATCATTGTTATACTTCTTTTAATAATTTAAATAAATAAATAATTTATTGAACTTATTAAATAGATTTGTTCTTTTGAGTTGCATTTAGCCGTGGGAATCAAACAAAGTTTATATGGACCATAAATAATTTATTCAGATGAATTTTATTATTTATTTTTTTTGAAATTTGAAGATTGCTTTTAATTTTTAAGAAATTTAGTTTAAATTTAATTTATGAAGAAAAATGATGACATTTGCAAAAACATTTGCATATATATGATTTCTTTCCAACATATGAGGAGCTGAATCTGATAAGACCTCTAAATATTGTGATGCAAGATACAAAATCATCACAGCACATCAGTTTCCTATTTACAAGAATGGTGCATCACTTATTCTAGTTTGCTATAACTATCAGCTAGAATAATTTCAAAAAGGAAAGGGAGACGGAAACTTGGTCTCTCAATACCTACCCATTATTTGATAATCAAATAAACTGTAAAGCTTGATTATCTTTGATTGTGATGATCAGAATGATAAATTGGTGGTATCATACATGATAAAAATACAATTTAAATACTTTAAAAATTCGTTTTTAAAATGATATATTTCGACTTAATTTATAACACGCTAACGCACTGTTTACAGATTTAGTGAACGACTAAGTTTATAAACAATTGAGGTTGAAACATATATAATATCAATCAATAATGTACGAAATATATATAATACAATACAACTGTATAATATATATTAAGGGTTCACCAAAATCTCCACCATCTTTTTCTAAAATAAGAATGGAGTCTGCAATACTGTGCTATAAGTCGATTTAGTCTAAACATCTCGGGTAAATCGGAACTAATTGCAACAAAAATAAATTTTCTACAAATCAATAGAAAATTTTATGGAGAATAACATATTAAAAATAAACAAAATTCAACAAAATTTTATTTTTCAGACATTACAAAATGTGCAATTTTGACATAATAAATGTATGTATAGTCCAATTGAACTAAATTTCAGTCAGGAAAAATAGTAGAAAGATGATTTTTTGCAGGATGGCTCTCAAAGGTTTGTGAGAATGGATGAATAGGAGTTTTTTTAATAAAAATATCGACCATATAATTTTTTAGCTATACATACATAGATTATCATTTTAATCATATTTAAATTTTTAATATGGATTATTAACTTCCTATTATAAATTGTTTATATATTTTCATAATATGTTTATAATATGTCAATATTGGTTATAATCTATTATATATAAATTATATGTTATAAAAATTAATATATTATAACTCAGGGGCGGATCCAGGATACCAGCCAAGGGGGTATACCTACATGATTTTGTTGCGCCCCCCCCCCCCCATAAATTTGTAAGATATAATTTATTTTTGACATTCATTTTTTGAAGAAAAAACTTGCATATACGAGAAACTCAAAATATATAAGTGTATGGCAGTGATATGGCATACTTGCATATCTCATATACACAAAAAGTTATGCTTTTATACCTTTAATTTTACATTTCTTTTCCATATATTTTAGTCTAAAAAATGCGCCCCTCAAATACTCAGGGGGGGGGGGGCACGTGCACCTTATGCCCCCCCCTGGAACCGCCCCTGTAACTTAATATACTAATTTAACATTTTTTATTATCATTTACATTTATAAAAGATGATATAATGTCAAAAATGAATTTTAGGAACATTATTACATATATTTGTTAATTTGCATGTTCACTACAAATAACATTTTAAAATGTGTCTCATTGCTTCCTCACCCGGTTTCTCAGTGGTCAGAGAAAACATCTGCCCCGACCTTCCCCTTGTTTCTGGGGCTGAATGGGAGGGGACATAAAACCAATAGCAGCCACAGCCTATCAACCACTCAACTGAAGCTGAGGAATGAGTAGAGAACAATTTCGTGCAGATAGAAGCGGGGATGGAGATTTTTCTCAGCATTATATTGTGGTTATGTGCACTCCAGATAACATAACCATTATATGCTGCCACATCCATGATATTGAAAAGTTTTTGTAATGCCATCGACGTGTTGCTCGAGCTGTTGAATAGTTTGCTGCCCAATGATCAACTGTGTCTACTGCTCCTTTGGTATAAAATGGAGTATCATATCTGGATTTTTGTGTTCATCATCATACAGATTGCTATCGTAATGAAGAGAAGATAGAACTTACGAATGAATAATTTTATCTTTTTCGGAACGTAAGAACACAGGTATAGATAGTTGATTTGTGAAGCCAACAATTTAGCTGTAGATAGGAGGACGTATATTCTTCAGTATTTTATTTAAGAGAGATAATAGATAAATTGACATAAATAAATTGTCAGAAAGAATTATATTGATATCCTAAACTAACTTACGTAAATTATTTTAGCAGGACACAATGTCCCTGCCAACATATATGTGCGCAAAAAAGGTTAATAATTGAGATCTGTACGTTTCAAAGAGCTATAATGTATATCGAAAAAATATAGGTAAAATACAAATGTATAGGTAAAATACAAATATATTAAAATTAAATAACTCTGTGAAAAATTCCCTTCTAAAACGTCGATGAAATTATAAAAGAATTAAAGTACTTTACTAACTCTTTCAATTATAATGGCTTTTATTTCTACACATTTTTATTGTTCAAAATATGACTTTTTAAGTGGCTAATAATAAGAAAACTTCTCGACAGAATCCTAAGAAATAACCGCATTAAGAAACTATCATAAGTGTACTTTGGAAGTGGATGGCTTTAACTTTTCGATTTAAAAAAATGAACTTTTTAAAGGGTTATGTCTGATTCTTTCTTTCAAACATATATATTTCTAACTGCATTGGCGATGTGTTTGTATATTAAATCGATATTGAAATGCACAAAGTGCATCTATAGAGACATTCTCACAATGTGACAATGATTTCGAACTCTCTTTGCTACCAGTTTATTGAAAGTATGAATGAATTAGCTATTATAACAGAATGAACACAGTGCAATGACACCGCTGATTTTGATTCATTGATAATTCCTTAAACAAAATAGCTCAGTTCACTGGCAAAAAACATTCTTTGTGAAGTTACGTACATAAAAAATTTAGTGGGGAAAGACTGAAGTGAATTTAAGCTGTTTTCTGCAGACGTTGTTTACAAAAGTCTTAAAAACATGAAATTCGACGACATTTGGAAATCCATCGGTGAATTTGGCTTGTATCAGAGACTGCAGTTTTGTTTGTTATGTTTCAACAGTTTTTCGTGTGGATTACATGCGTTGGTGACAGTTTTCTTCCTCTATACACCAAACTTCAGGTATTTAAAATTTTTTTACCAAAATTTATTCTGTTTTGAAAATACATAAATATTTGTTAATTTTTCATATATTAATGAATTGAACCATATAGAAAGACGATATAAACGATAGAATTAATTTATAGCGTATTGTCAATCGATTATATTTAACTTTTAACGATTGTATGTTCTGTCAACTTGACTATGCTCACCACAAAAAGGGTGATTGCATCTCATACAGGTTTGGGACCTCTTACGCTTCAATGCATATATGGCAAACACCACGCCACACTTCTGGAACTGGAGGAGCTTGAGGAACCTGTAATTGGTGGCCAAATGGAGGCAAACAGTTCCGAATATTTTTGTGTTATACATTAGATCTTTGTGTCATGCCTTTTTCATGGCAGTGTCACAGTTCTTTCCCAGGTTTTATCTGAAAATATTTTTGAAGATAATTTGTAGATGTCGTCTTCAAATTGATAACTATCTTACATTTAATACAAATATAAAGAACTATTCATGATGACAAGAGACTATTATTTTGTTTTGGAACTGTAAAATATTGATTCAAATATATTCTAGATGTCGTCTTCCAATTGATATTTGGTCTAATGATACGTTCGCAATTCAAGGAGTCGAGCACCAAAAAATCATTGAATCCTTCATTCAACTCAAAGATAACAAGGAATATGAAAGCTGTCAAATGTTAGCAAATGCAAACAGCTCATCTAACAACAATTCTATTGTCAGTTGTCCCAATGGATACGTGTTTGATAAATCAAGTTTTTCTGACACTTTTATATCTGAGGTAAACATTTTCATGAGTTCAATGAACGCATACATTTAAATATATTCCTTTGAAATAAATTTTTAAAAATAGTATTTAAAAATTTACAAATCTATGCAAAAATTTTAACAAAAGATAATTTCAATCAAAATAAATGTTTCTGTTTTTATATTAATATACATTACACAATTATGCTTCATACATACGTAAAAATGTTATAATTTTAATTATTTCAATACAGATATAGTAGAATGTAATATTATTATTTTTAACATTGTATTATTTTATAGTTCACACAATTATTTCTCTACATTTCTTCATATTAATGTTCGTAGACGTTTTTTTAGTCATAAGTTATGATCCCAATTACGATTAAGTTATTATACTTTTCATTTTCAGTATGAATTGATTTGCTCCAACAGCGGCTGGAAATATATTATCCAAATAAGTTTTTTGTCCGGTATTCTGATCGGGTCCGCTGTTGTGGGTGTGCTCGCTGATAAGTAAAATATATTGAAATAAATCTTTGCTACTTTATGTAATAATATTTACTTCCGTTATGAAAAAAACTTCTTTAAAAATCTATTCACTTTCATCGAAAAATTATCTAGAAATGTTTTATTCAAAAAATGCGGAACACATTTTATTTAATGCCTCGCATAGAAAATAAATGTCTTCTTACTCTCATTCAACACTGCAAATCTTAATTAAAAATGAGCAAGCCAAATAAACATAAAAATCAGTCCTACATTCTCAAACTTTCATAGATTGATTCACTCATTTCCAGACATATAAAATAGAATATTAAAAAGTCGGACTTACGCATGAACCTCTTATAAATCCCAGGCCCATCCATTCAAAACAAATTCCACATGCACACACACGAACTGATAAAGAAAACTGTTTGACCAAAAATGTAGTTGGTAAACCTTTCTCCATAATCTATGAGGAATTTTATATTGGTGGAATATACAGATCTCTTGTTGTTGCCCGTTTCCAAGAACATTTCAAATATTTACATAATCGCAACTCCCACTAAGCCATGTCTATACATTATAGACAAAAACATGATTCCATTCATTCTGACAAACATTTCACAGCCATTATTCTTGCAAAAGGTATACAGATAATATGCAAAAGAACAGACTCTCACAAAAAAAGTCTGATAATTCAAAAACGTAACCCAAAAAGTAAAACGCTCTCACAAAACAATATGGACATGTTAAGCTTATGACTTTAAATGTACTGTTTTTTTTTAATTTCATTTCTATTTAAATTGATTTTCATTGCTTTGAAATTAATTTTTATTTTAAAAATTTGCACATCACAGAAAAAGACTTATGGTTGTTCAAATGTTTAATAATTTAGTATTTTTCTTATATTTTGTTTACATTGAAGATTTATTATAGTGGTTAATTTATCACAAAATATTTTAATTTTACTATAATTTGATAATATATTTTCAATATAAACAAATGGACTTATATGTAAATACATATTTTGAGACACAATAAATACTATTTTATATTACAAGTAATATAGAACAACAGAAGCAACATGGAACGAAGTCATGTAAATACCCCGACGCTTAAAATTTTTAAATGATCAATTAAAACTTTTTTGAATTTGAACACAATTCTTTAATATAATTAATTTAATTTAATTGTAATGCTAAACAATTAAACAAAATTGACGTAAACTTTTACGGCGGAAATAGGAATCAAGGTTGCAGGAAAATGAATTTTCGATACATCTTAGAAAAAAGTAGTAAATAAGTGATTTCATTAAATAATGTTAGCGATCTATCGTTGTTTTTGTAAAACACAAGCCAATGTTATTTTTTTTTATTTATATTTATTCAGAAACTTTGTTAAACAGATTAAAAATAATAATACAAAATATTTTTAATTATGTTTTTGCAAAAAGAATTGGTCGGAAGAAAAGTATTATTATTGGAGCAATTCTTCAAGTTTTGAGTGGATTCGTGTCCGCTTTTGTGGTGGATCCCTACACGATGTCATTTTGCAGGTTTGGATCAGGAATTGCAATATCTGCGATCTTCGTATGTTCTTTTATTCTTGGTGAGAATTATTTATTATAAAAATACCTGGTTAATTAACCGTTAAATGAAGAACGTTTAGGGTGGCCACCGCCTCCCCCCCACGATATCAATTTTCTTGATGATCGTATGTGTATATATTTTTAAAACCAAATTTACTCATAAAATGAAAATGTTCGCTGAATTTAATATTCAATTTAATCGAAAGCATTAAACCACGTAAACATTTGTAATATGGCCCTAAATTATGTAACATTTAATCTTACTGATCTTAAGAATTATTGATTTGAAAATGGTATTATGGAAACAAAAAGTTGTATTGCAATAAATAAATGTACACTTGTGTGTTAATAATATGTATGTGTTAATGATTCATGTTATTAATGTACTTCATTTCTATGAAATAAATTTCATGTTTCAAGACGCCAGTGCTTTTAATTCAACTAACTAATTTGGAACCCCCTTTTAATCTTACTTCTAAATATCTAAAACCCGAAAGTGTAACGCATTAATATCACATAGTAAACTGTTTAATTTCTTAATATAGCGTCTGTAATAAAATTTTTGAGTTTTCGTGACGTCATACATATAGTGACGTCTCAATCGGTTATTTAGAAAAACTCTACCAAGATAAAGAGTATCCTCCAGCAGAGTTGAACTCAATAAATTAAATTGTACCGAAAACCGTTAAAACCGTTAAAAATGTTAATATATCTTCTGCAATAAAGTGTTTTATAAATTTATAATAGTTTTAATATGGATGACTTCATCAATCGATTATACAGAATAATGCTACTAAGATTGATAGTGACCTCTAATGAATTTGAAATGATCACATAAAATTTTGAATCAATTAAAAAACTAAATGCATAACCCAAAACAATGTTCACCTTATAATTGCACTGGCTATAACGCTTACTATCCTCTAAAGTTTTACAGCAAATCTTAGCATTAACATGTTAGCCTATTAATTAACTTGTAGACCTCCATGACTTCAGTTGGCTTCATGATAGTTAATGGTTAAACGCATTCCTGTATATCTCAATCTACTTTGTTCAGTTTGTTTAATACTGTTCATCAGTATTATAGAGCATTTTCTTTTAAATTACTTAAGTATAACACTGCTCTAGAGAAACCCAAAATATAAATATATCTAAATTATACATATTTTAATGTTTTAATATTAAATTGATTTTAGGTATGGAAATCGTTGGTCCAAACATGCGTCTTCACGCTGGTATCCTACCCGAGTATTCTTTTACTGTAGGATTTTTATTGATTGTTGCAATCGCATACCTTACCAATTATTGGAGATATACACTTCTTGCGATCTTCGTTCCAAATCTTTTTTACATCAGTTATTGGTGGTAAGTTTATTTTGATATTTTTTTATTTTCTTATCAAATAACTTGCTTTGTTTTATAATTTAGATGACATAGAATTTAAATAGTTTTTAGTTATACTAAATTGTAATTTAATGTTTTTAAATTTTAATTAATTGCTACTATTTATAATATTCAAACTAATTAATTAGAGGCCTTCCACATAGTACGTACGTATGCATGGCAGTGGTGGGTGAAGCGAAAAGAGCAAGTGTGCGTATAAGGGGGAGGGGGCTTGAATGAGTAGCGTATGTACGCAGAAAATTAATTTAGGTCTTGTAATCTGCTTTGAAAGGTCTTATAATATAAATGATAATCAGGTTGAATACAATATACTATATATAGCTAAAAAGAATGCACCTACAATTAGTGAAAACAAAATAATGTCATTCTGAATATAAAACATTTACTGATTCATTTACTAAAACGATAAGGTTTCTTTCGATTGATGAACTGCTCATTTGATTAAATACACAACGATTTCATTGGATTATTTTAAATATCATTTCATTCTGATATTATTCATATTTTTGTATCAAATTGCGTAAGTTCGTATGGGATAACGGGGGTGTGCACGCGTGTTGAGGAGGGGGGGGGGGAAGGGGGTCTCCAAATCGTTAATTTATGCATACATATGTGGATGGCCCCTTACATATATAGTAATTAAAACTAATTTACCATATTGTAATGATCTTCATTTTAGGATACTATATGAATCTCCATGTTGGCTAATATCTAAGGGACGTCGCTGTGAAGCCGAACAAATACTCACAAAAGCGGCCAAAACGAACAAGATTAATTTGGTTTCGATTCCTAAATTTTTAGATCAACTTCAATCTAAATCCAAAGAATCAGTTATCTCCATGTCGATCTTAAGCGTGATCTCCTACAAATTGTTCATGTTTAGATTTGTAATAATTTCACTTCAATGGTGAGTATATATTATTTAATCACATTTACAAAAAATATACTTAACATCTGAAAATCAGAAATACAAAGATTACATCGATAAACTAATGCAAATACTTAATTTGTATTTGTATTTTTATCTTTTTATTATTATTAATATATGATTTTGAATGTTAAATCAGAGAGATATAGAGAGTTCATTTATTTTCATTATTTATGCTGTTGAATGAAAATTAGTTTTGGTGATGGTGATGGTACATATAATGGATCAACTTTCTTAGTCTCTATGATGATTTGAATATACGGATTGATACTGTAAGTGGGAATGGTTATCTTCAATGTAATTGTATGGCCCCATCCATGGTACTCAACAATGTAGAATTTGGGGAGTACTGAGTGCAGTCAGTTCAATGTGATCCATGTATATATGAGGACAAAAGTTATTCCTTGGTTTGTACCCTTAGCTACACTTTTGATTTGGATGTGAGTTTTTTGATTGAATAAAATTGTGTAAGGATTACGTTGATAACAGTAATATTACAATAATACTGTCTTATTCAAATCGAAACAAAAAAATATAATATTACCAAGCTAATAACAGAGGGTAACTATAATTTATTTAACAAATATGACATAAAATTAGTTTACCCTCATTTTCACAACTTGTATAGGTTTGTCATTGCGATGGTTTACTACGGACTATCCTTAAATTCCGGAAGTCTCTATGGTGATGTGTATCTTAACAACTTTCTAAACGGTTTGGTTGAGTTGCCAGCTTACCTGATACCTCATCTGTTGCTCAATCGTCTCGGCAGACGTATTCCACATGTGGTTTCTATGCTAATCAGTGGTATGGCTTGTACATCAACGGTTTTTCTTGTTTATTTCGGAAAAGGTATTAAGAAATTTATAATTATAGTTTGATTTTCGAGCATGTATAGAGACAAAAATATATGTTTTATTGAATAAAATATTAAAACGAAATTACATATCTAGCTATATTTATTTTGGAATTTATTTAATGCTTAAAACATTATAAAATATATTCACGAAATGTTTATATTCATTAAATGATGAAAATCATCGTCAATATCATTCTAATTATTGCATTTACTTGTTGCTAAATCTCCTACATAAGCAATCGTATTGATTTTTAGACCTCAATTTAGTTTTCACGGCGTTGGCAATTATTGGCAAAGGTTTTAACACAATGGCCTTTGCAATTATTTACATTTGGACAGCCGAACTTCTTCCAACTTTCATTCGTAACAGTGGTCAAGGAATCGCCTCCATGTCTGGAAGAGTTGGAACTTTATTTGCACCCGTCTTAACTTACATCGTAAAACAATTACATTATAATTTATTATTCTTCTCCCTTGTGAACAGAAATTAATTTATAAATACATCTATTTAATTTTGTTAGTTAATGACCTTGATGAATAATTATTGTAAAAAAATATATATAAAAAAATTTTGAAATATATTTTTTCGTTGTCATATAATAATTAAACACCCGACGTGTAACAATTTGATTGTTTACACTAATAAATAATTGAAATTATTAGAATTAAAAGTTTATCAGTCTTCTGTTGCAATATTTCAGGGGGAGAAGTTTATGACGGATGAATTAAGTGTGGCCTTCCCCATGGTTGTCTTTGGCTTAATGACAATTGTGATTGGATTTCTGGCCAGTTTTATTCCAGAAACTCTTGGGAAGCCATTACCTCACACCATTGAAGATACCTACATCAATAAAGAGTAAAAATTATAGCTGTCAAGCAATTCAATTTTTAATACATTTAATTAGTAAAGATTTGTGTTGAATGTAGAAGAATAGGGGTGAATTAATTAACTTTTTTTAGAAATATAATAATTGTCAAATCTTAGCATTTAGGTTAATATTTATTTCAACTTTTAAATATATAAAATTTAAAGGATATAATATGGTTTTTAGACTATTCGATGTTTCATATTTAGTATAAATGTTTTGTTTTTTTCAGGAGCAATGTTGATCCATTAATTAACGAATACGAATTGAAAAGTGTAGAACAATCTAAATGAATGTTTCAAAGCTGCAGACGTGGCTTTTAACTTTCCTGTTTATCTACCTTCCTATGCTGGTCATATCAGGCCTGCCGGGCCAGTTGTTCAAATGACAATTCTTCCGAATGAATTATTTATTTGAACTTTATTTAATTAACTGTTGCAGGAGTTATAGATTTATATGCACAAATATGTATTGAAATATTTTAAATCAGTGTAAAACTAGTGAGATTGACTTTAAATATTTTTATATTTGTAAAATTGTATTTTTATTGTTTTTTTGTTTTTTTTTGATTATTATGATTATGATAATGTTTTGAATTATATTATTCATTTAAGAAAATATGAAATCTTTATATTACTGTTTAAAATATATTTGTTAAAATTTCTATAGGGCCCTGTAAATAAATATGTGTCTTTTAAAAATAAAATTATAAAATTATAAAATTATAAAATTATAAAATTATAAAATTATAAAATTATAAAATTATAAAATTATAAA
>JAUZNC010033747.1:0-12580 GCA_034780395.1 Vannuccia rotundouncinata
TTTATTTTATTTTATTTTATTTTATTTTATTTTATTTTATTTTATTTTATTTTATTTTATTTTATTTTATTTTATATAATTATATTTTATTGGTATGACATGAATTCATATTAAATTCGATATATTTTTATTTAAATTTATAATATAAGAAAGATTAAACCAACGCTACTAATATATTTATATATTTTGCCACTATTTAAGCATCATTTAATATGCTTTACAACTGTTCATGATATAGAATTAAAGTTATCCTCGTCACTTTTGTCATTTTCCTATTTAAATATACTGGATATGTCTGTTAAAAATCTAACATTTAATGTGAACAATTATTTAATTCTTTATTAATTTTTTACACAATTTTATTCGCAGTAAAAATTCCTTTAGGCACTATATTTCCATTCTATATCGATCTTTTTCTTTGTGTTTTCTAAGTGTCTGTGATTTTCTGAGTGAAACATTTTAATTTAACTAGGAAGATATTGTAATATTTAATTATCCTGTGGCAGTTTTCTTGAAATGATTTCTCGATTTTCTTTCATTAAAATGGATATGTTATTTAAAAAAATAGAAAATTAGAAAGTATAATTTAGATGACAGATTCAGATAAAATTGTTTACTCTGAAAAAGTGTGTATAAGCAAATATTATTAAAATTATAAAAACAAAATATTTAAAAATAAATAAATCTACTTTTCAATTTATATACAATTATAAGCTATAATTGAAGCTATAATTTAGTTCAGAATAATTTGTTTTATTCTCGTATAAAAAACATATTGCATGTAATTGCAAAGATAATTGTTATTGGCTTATTAGATTCTAAAACAACATTTCATTGGATCAAAGTTAGTAACATAAGTTTTAAAGAAAAGAAAATCACACAGAAAATTTTTAATACTTTAGAAGATGACATCAAATTAAATTTTTGGAATACACTTTATTGTTTAGTTATTTCATAACGAGTTTAATAGTAATCCTCAACAATGGCCAACGTAACTCGAATGTCAGAAAATATTGTTTATGGAGTAAAATTATTTTTGTCCGTTTATTCTACTACTGGTTTCTTTATCGGGTTAATTGGAAGTTGTCTGACAGTTATTGTTACTATTAGGAATCGAAATCTTCGCATTTCAACACGAATATTTCAAGGTCTACTGGCTTTATTTGATGCCGCTTTTATTCTGACAAGTTTAATGCGTTACTGCCTTCTGGCGTTGATTAATTATGATTTGCGCAACTTCAATGCTCCTTCATGTAATTGGCACTCTTATATGACCTACATAACCTCTGACATGGCAACATGGTTTCTCTGTGCAATGACTTTAGAACGATTTGTGCTGGTAACATGGCCAACTTTGGGTCACGGAAGCAATCCAAAAAGGTTACTTTACTTGTCAATAACAACAAGCATTTCTTTTGTCTGTTTGTCTGCAATAAAAAATTACATTGCAATGTTCCGAATTTATGACGTTGAAGCTATTTCTCCTTGTACGGAAATTTTTTATTCCTTTGTTGACGTTTCGGTTTTGTCCACTTTAGATCTGGTGTTTGGCTTTGCAATTCCAAACGTATTAATTTTAATTTCTTGTTTGGGAATTTTAAATGCGCTCAGAAAGCAAAGAGTTGGTCATCAACCTCCACTACAAATGGTTCAACAACCTCAACCAGAACACGATTCAATAGAACGATCCGCCCGCTTCGCCACTAAAATGATGTTGGCCATGGGAATCGTTTACATGCTTACATCCTTGCCCCGATTTCTATATTCCTTTTTGGTTTTTAATTTTAGACATATTTTCGTTTCTAATTATGACGATTTTATGGATATTAATTTAGTCTACCAAGGAATCATGATTCTTCAGATAACTTGCAACATTTCTCGCTTTTATGTCTGTGTGGTTTCCTCCAAACATTTTAGAAATGAATTTCGGAAACTTTTATGCAGATCCTTTAACCCTGAAAATTCCTTGAGTCGAACCACATCTTTTTGAAAATTGTTTTAATTACCACCATTTTCTTAACATTTATGAAAGTCAACATCAGTTAAAACTTACTGATTTCAATATGTCAATTCATATTGAAATCAAAATTACTCCTTGTCAAAACCCTGCATTCCCTAACATTATATGTAAATGAGTAATTGAAATATATATAAAGAGTTTGCTGATTTGTCTTATTCTTTTTTCTTTTTAATACCATATAGCTAGATATCCTCCGAATACGTTGACAAATAAATTATATATACTATAGCCATGATTTGGTTATGAGGCATTCTAAAATAGTCAAAATTGTGTCAATTTAATTATGTATATAACAATAATTATAAATAATTATAGTTTGACTTTTTTCTGTTTTTTGTTCTTTTTTGCCGATCCAAACTATTTTTTACAAATAAATAATTAAGTAAAATTAAAGTTGTCTAAATAATAAAATTGATAAATTGTTGACTATTTCCGAATACCTTATAGCCAAATCTATAGATAAAAAGTGTGATATAACTAACCTTTTTAGTTGCTGTTTAACAAAAGCCGTTCTCGTATTTTTTTATAATTAGAAAATATGGAAGAGTTTTGCTCATGATTAATAAAACAGTTGTTTTAATGACTGAAATCCGACACGGATAAGCATGCTATCATATCATAATCTAATTAAATATGATACTAAACTTTTGGTAACAATGATTTTTAGTCACATATTTATATTAATGTAAAATAATTAGGAAAATGTTAGAAACTCGCATGACAGCGGGCAACGCAGTTAATTTTTCCTGTGAAAATTAATTCAGAATTATACGATTTACATGAAAATTTCAACGACCTTTAATGTACCTATTAAATTCAAGTGTATAACATAGAAATTAAGAATACATCATGATGTGTTAATCAAGAATGTCTTCACACAAACAATATAAAATAGTTCACATTAACTAATGAAATACAAAAGAGAAGAAGAAGTATGAAATTTTAAATAATAAATAGGAAACAGAAACAGTCCCTCGGATGAGATAGCTAAAAGGCACCGTTGAAAAGGATATTTATAAAAGAAAAAACACTATTGTTCTTTGGAGAAAGTTGTTTATTAAAACCGTATTCATGAACAGCTGTTGATTAAATCATTGCTAAGAGCAGTTGTAACTTCGTCTTGCGGGAATGTCGAAGCACCAATGGTAATCGCAGTTAACTTCACACGGATGTTCCTAGAACATTATTTTCCTCCGATGCCACTTATCTCTAGACGCCTGGAGGGCTGTATTGTAGGTCGTGGTGCACAACAAGAATTCCACGCTGCCATTGATTACCTTCCCGCGATTGGGTCAACATCGAATTAATTTTTTTAGTCAAAGGAAGCCTCACCCTGTAGGCGACGTTAATGTTAATGGGAACAACTACTAATACAGAATGATTACAAACATGTACCGACTGATTCTATATCTATAAATGTATATATCGAATGAACCGCTATAATCCAACCCACTATATTATTGAGAATAAGATGTAATCTCCATAATATATAAAGTATCATAATATAATCATGTTTGAATCAAGATATTTGGAGTAGCAAATGCAATTTATGCTATACCAATGAAATGGCTATTTAATGTCCATGAAGGAACTCTTTCAGTCTCTCAACAAGAGGAACAGCTATTGACGTAACCGAACTGATGATGTTTAGGTCTGCGGTGATAATAATATTACTACTAATACTTGGGTATCCTCGGAATTCTAATTTAAGGTTTTTTGCAGATTTGGAAAAATTGACTGAAGTAAAATGGGTATACACCCTTGTGTTTTCATGAAAGTACGGATACAAATGAAATGTCTTTCTTGTAAGTGTAGCTAACTAAACTATGTTGATCGTGGACACTCTTGACAATCGTAGTAGGGACTATTTTCCAAACAGAAATATCGATGTTCGACCGACTTTAATTTCTCCATGATGTTATGTAAATGGTTGACAACCAATATAACCAGTATATCTACAAGTTATAGTTATTTTATGAGCTGGTATTGTTACCCGTTGATTGTACATGGCAGATATAAATTGACTCATCCATAAACCAAATGTATGGAAAGAAGACCGCTAAATAGCCGGAATGAGTTGATACTATATAGAGAGTGGGATATGGTCCTTCAAAGAACGCTGCAATTGACTACAAAATAGATTGGGAATTGCATTCTGAAAAGAAAATTTACAATTAATACATTATAAGATATCTATATGATAAATTTATAGGTTAAACGATCATAAAAAGCCCTCGTATATTTTGTAATCTTTAATTAATATAACATATACAAACCATTATTTAAATGTCACCATTATATAAACCAAATATTTACATTTATATTTTTGTAAGAGAGTAAATCAATAAATATTAACACATTTACATACATTCCTTCACAGTTATCATTGAACAGATCAAAATCATCCCTTTGTTTAAAAAATATATTATTATATAATTATAAAATATAGGTAGGTACTACTTTCAAGTAGTGATACATTATAATTGCAATTGAATCAAGTAGTTGTAATATAAAACAGATATAGTAAGTGATTAAATTTTAAAAAATCAGAATTAACATCAACATATCTATTTACCAAATATTTGATAATGGAAAAATGGAAAACGTTTAAAAATCAAAAAAAATTTCCTACCATTAGTGAAATTTGTTTTATTAATTTAATTTATGAATATATTCTAATTTAAGTAGGTAGTTGCGCGGTTAATTGGTTCATGGATGTCTGAGGCATATAGTATAATAATTGCACACAACTTGTAGGCTACGTTACGCAAAATTTAAAAAATTGTAACTTTTCGAAAAGATGACGAATTATTTAACCTAATAATTATGTAACTCAGTAATTTAATATAATAATAAATTGATTTTTCTTAGGTTTGTCATTTCCAGTCAGATTTATATTAATGGTAATATTGAAATTGCATATCTTAAAACTCTATTAAATCATAATTACGGTATTTTATATCAATAACAATGTTTCACATAAAACAATAAATATTTTTATACACCTATAAGTATGTTAGTTCAATATAAATATACGTATAAATATATTTCGATACAAAAACAATCAAAAAATAAATATGTATCATGTAACTTCTTAGTCCTTATTTTATTTTACAACTACAAGATACAGTTCGTCTTTTTATAGAATAGTAATAAGTAAATACTCTGCATGGTGTGCCAAATAAACGTTTGTTTATTTAGTGTCAAAAATAGACAACCCCCCGTTTATTTATAACCCCCCCCCCTATTACTATTTTTTTTAATTAATGGACCCCCCCCGATTATTACAACTCCCCGCATATTTGGCACACCAGAGTAAAGTGATTAATTTAATAATTTTGATCATCATTTAGCAATTAAAAATTAAAATGAAATTATAATTATTCATGACATTAACATAATTCAAAAAAATATTGTTTGAAAATGTGTTATTATTCTAACAATATTCTATTAAAGTTAAATTCATGAGTTGATAATATGTTATCATATTCTATACCTAAAGTTGGCAATCCTGTCGTTGAAAAGTGTTATTCATCATTGTGTCAAATAGAAGTTTATTATTAATTTGTTCCCGTCGATGCAACGTCGAATATATAAAACTAATAGTTTACTTCATATCCTGTCGTTAAAAATATGTTATTTATTATTATGTAGAATAATTGATTATTATTATTGATATTAATGTATTCCGGTCGTTGTATAGTAAACTACATAGTACAGTATAGTATAATAACATTTACTATATTTCCATTTAGTAGTAGCTAACTTCTTTTTGTTAGGGTTGCAAGATTTAAAAATGACTTTAGCTAAAATTAAAAGAGGAATTTTGGGAGAAATATCGGCTGAAGGCTTTTGTAAACTAACAAAATCGGAAATATGTAAAAAAGTGTTTTTGTGGTTAATACCTGTACTAGCATTTGTCGGATTCGCTGTTCATATCTTAGATTTAACAAAGAGCTATGCAAGTTATACAAAAACTGAACATATTGTTATTAACAAGAACGCATTTCTTTTTCCAGATATCACTTTCTGTCCAACAAATATATATTCAAAGAAGAAATTTGAAACATTTATGTCGAATGGCGGTTTGAAAATATTGGAATTCTGGAAAACAGCAATTAAAATAAACAACCAATTAAACAACCCTGAAAGTTTATTTCAAGCTTCAATGAGAACCCTTGTTGATGACTACGATTTGTTCAAGCATCCACAAGACCACATTGTCAGTTGTAGTTATAATTCAAAACCATGTGACTTCCGCAACTTCACCGAATACATGCACCCGACGAAGTTCCTCTGCTTTATGTTCTCTCCGGATGACAAAGTTTTGTTTCGAAAAGGTTCAGATGGCGGTTTAAAACTTGTCTTAAACAGTTATGGGGCAGCCAAATCAATCGATCAAGGGTTTGATTATAAAGTAAGTAAACACACTGTATATGTATAAATAACTTTCACAATATTGTCAAGTAAGTACAAAACAAGTTATAATTTGAAGCTGTTGGCGACGAATTGAGTTCACCCGACGGATTGGGTTATTTTATCAGTAACGCAATTCGTCGCAAACAAAGCGACTACGTATGTTATTACAGAAACACGTTATATATAATACATATATGAGTGTATAAATTGTCTGGCATATTTACGTGTTTTATAGGTTTTGTTTTATTTGTGCTTTTAATTCTAGGTAAGTGAGGTAGATGGATATGAAATTAACATACAATCATTTAATACAAGGCCTTCTTTCGAAACCGATCGATTATTTGCTGAGGTGAGTTCCTTTCTAAATGTTGGCTTGGAAATGAAAACTGTTGAGAATCTAAATACAAAAGGTGACGAATGTATTACATTTGGAGGATGGAGAGTAGTGTCTAACTTATCCTCAAAAGCTGAAATAAATACTACATTGTATAGTTATACAAGTTCGGATTGCTATGTTCTATCGGAACAAATAATGATGATAGATAATTGCAATTGCTTAGATGAACACATCCCTATTATACCTAATATGATTCGCCCAAAACTCAAATTTTGCCATCAACTAAATATCAGCTTACTCTCAGAAGTTGACACTAAAAGTAATATTTCTGAGATTAGGGACTCAGAAATTAACAGCATGATGGAAATATCCAACTTTTCGGTTTGCCACAAAACCAAAAAAGATTTTGTTGCCAAATTTGTCTCTGAAGGAGCTGCTTGCAAAACGAATGCTTGTCGACGAAAATTATACAGTTATCGAACTCAAAGCACAATATGGCCACCACATCAGCAAGCAAAGAAATCTCTATTTGAAGTTCTGATTGAAAAAATAAAAAGTGTCATAGAACTGGCTGATCTAAATGGAAAGTCGATGGATCCTTCAATCGTGGAACAGGTCAATTTCAATTTAACTGAATTACAGGAATCATCCGGAAAAGTATTTCCGTTTGTATCTGTTAACATTTATGCTACTTCGTTAGATGTCATGAATGAAAAGGAATCACTGGCATTGCCTTTTACAGAATACGTTGCTTCGGTGGGGGGTGCAATTGGACTTTGGATTGGCTTCAGTATCATTGCTCTTTGTGAGTTCCTTAATACTTCGGTGTCCATGTTCGCTGCGATATGCTTGCAATGTAAAAATAAAAAATCTGACCAACTACCGAACGTTGATGAGGAACATGATCCGGATATTGAAGCCGACCAAGACGAAATTGAGTAATAACAATGGGGATGCTAGAATGACAGACGGCAGTCTCACGTTTCGTACATATATATCTGCAACAAAATATAGCGTCAACATATATAAAATATATATAAAGTACAAGTATAGCGTCAACAAAATATATTGTTTTTGTATATTAAAACTTGTTTAATTTTTAATATTTCAATATATTCATCGGATTTTGAATACTATATGTATGTTAGAATATTAACCCTTGTATCCCTTACACCCACGCATGCCCCAAATTATAAAGGCAAGACAAATTGTAATCAATTTACTTCCATTATATTAATTGTTAATGAAATAAAGTTTTTCATACTGTGGTTGGTTATTAAATACATGTAATTAATTATATAGATCAGGTTATACATAAACAACTAAAGAATTAAATTTTTATAATTGCATAATATATAAAATTTATATTTATAAACAGTCGTAGTTTATCGATGATCATTTAAAAATAAAATGTTCCATTATTACAGTACAATATATATTGAATTAATGTATTTTCGAGTTTCTCGAATGGTGGATTTATGTAATCTTATTCATGTTTGCTGAAACAAATATCAAAAGAAAACGATAAATATTTAAATGAATAATATTATTTACTTTAATAAGCCAACTTCGTTATTTTCTTAATTGAATTATTACTAACACACAATAATATATATAAAATCATACTTTAATTATAAGATTATAAGATTAGTGTAATTTATTCTTAATTTACTTAAACAAAGTTTGTATCAATATAACTGTCAAACGTTGGCATTTGTTTAAAATGTTCAATACATAGACAAATTCATATCCCCACAAAAGCGACAATTCAATTCGGTATATTTGTAATAATATTTGTATATATTTTACTTACTTTGGTACTTTATACGAAATCGACTATAAGATGTTAAAAATTATATATTATTAATTTTCTTTTTCAGAAATACTTATAAAAAAGATAATTAAAAAACAATTATATATATAGTTTTTTATAAGTATTTCTGAAAATTATAAAAATTAATAAAAAATAAAAATTTGAACATCTTATGGTCGATTTCGTATAAAGTACCAAAGCATGTAACATAAGTATATACAAATTTTGTTTGATTAAACTATAAATAAGATTTTAATATAAAAAAATTGACTAAACTAAATTAAATTACCTACAGTATGTCTGATATGACATATTTGTAGCGCACTATATTTCATTTGTATGCTCGCGACTTGATTACCTATGTCGAATTTGTAAATGTTTAATAAACACGCTCATTCAAAATTGGCATAATTAAATAAGTTATTTAAGGTTTGGATGCTCATACATTCCCATTTGAATAAAAAAACCTATCTTAAATAATAATAATCATAAAAAGATTAAAAAAATAGACAAATTCCTGTCCCCACATAATTTAAAATTTGTATTAATTGAAATTGTTGATACGAACTTTGCTTAAATATTATTATAAAGCCTTGCAATAAGGTATGATTTAATTTAGTGAAAGTAAGTATAGGTTGTATCACAAAAAACACGCGAAAAATTATCAGATTTTTTCATATCTTGTCTAACAGACAGACCGCTAGAAAATCCAGACTAGACAGCCATAATTTTGATATATTTCTTGTCTAAGGAATGCAAGTCTTGATTCAGAAAGGTACACGCAATTTCTAGTCGATCAGGAAGGTTTCCTGAGTCAACAAGCCAATCAAATTTTACCTGCGAAATATATACGCCTTCAACACAATAATGCCCACTCTCAAGATATCTCAGACAACAGCAGAATACTTAGAAGGGAAGATGACCACCGGCGCCTATTACTCTCAGGATGTAAATTTGTTGGATCTCAACATAATCTGTAGGCTTGACTAGATCTTCGCATATCATTTTGACTTACTCGAGGGCATTTCTAATTTTTTTACTGATAACTTACATGAATTTACTCCTAAATGGATAACACAAAATTCCATGGAGCACATGATTAACACAATTGAAAAAGAAAAAAATTATCTGTAAACGCAAACGTTGTTAATTGATCATATCAATATGTTCATATGAATTAACTTTTAATTAAACAATTAATCCATTAAGGTTGGTGGATGATGATAATGGGGATCTGTAGGGAGGTAGAATTTCTTTCTTTGCGACTTTCTTGTATATAGAATTGGAAGACGACCTGTTCGTGGGAAGTTAAGGATTTGAAATTAAAAGTCAAGTAAGCTATCTGATGGAGTTGTTGATTTGAGATGTTCAATTTCAAACTTGTAGCTTTGTAATTACCCTATATATGATTAATCTCTCACTGCTTTTTTCATTGTATTACAGTCTATGGAGTGGATCTCCGAAAATTTGTAAAAGAAATTATAGTTTCACTGCAAAACAGTTTTTTGTTGTTGTTGTTACTCCTTATTTTATTATTTTGTCATGTTGCAAAGGGAGAATCTCTATTTTAATTTTATTATTGTTGTGCTCCGATATAAAATGAGCATATCAACATAATATATCATTGGCCGTGAATTATTTTTTCCCTTAATTGTGACTAAGAGGTAAAATAATGTCTTTCATTCTTCAAATGCTCAAACAGAGGTTTATAAATTCATCTATATATAAATCAATCGTATTTTATGGCGCAATAAGCATTTACAATTAATATTTTTTATTATTATTGTCCGATATTGATTAAATTTAAGCATTTGCAGATTCCTTGAACTCATTTATAAACTTAAATGAATGAATCAATCAGGTTGTTGTGTATACGATTCCAATGCGAAATTTGTTCTCATGGTGATTCTTTCTTCTCAACAATGCCATTTGTTATTGGTGTACTTTTGTTTGTGCATTTGAAGAATGAAAAATAATATTTGTCAGAATTGTTGGAATATATAAGGCACGCCTACAAAACATGTCTCTTAATTTGAAAGGGCATAAATGCTAAATCTGAATTGCTAAATTTATATTGGTTTGTAAAATAATTAGGAACTTAGTTTCAGCTTTGAATTATTCTTATTCGAACGTCATCAACCTTTTTACCAGTATAACGTTCCACATAGTACTAAACTCACCAAATCTTAAACATTATTTTTCATTGAAACCCACTTTTGAATTGTGAATAGTGAAACATAAAAGTATTTATAAAATGTAAAATATTATCTAAATTTTAAGAATGAAACATGAAAAAGTTGTCATAATATTATTAAAATAAATTATTATAAAATATTACACAATACCATTAACTTGCAAGTGAAGCTCAATTTTGAGAAATATATTCCAAATAGAATACATACAGAATACCAAACATATTCACAGAAGTACAGAAATGCAAATCAAACTGCATCATTGGAATTATTGCTTTTAAAAATTTAGTTTTATTTCTATAGACTTAACCCGGAAGACATGAGCGAAAACATAATATGCCAAGTATGCGTTAAGTTTGTTGCAAAGTAGTAACTTCCATCATAACATTTTATTGCCTGTCATTAAAATGGTTTATCTAGAGATATAAGTGAAAAGAAAGAAATCAATTCATATTAACTGAAAGAGCTTTTATTATTTTATCTCTTTGTTCCTGAAACTTCTTTTACGAATAATTTATTAATTAATTCACTCAAGATGTTTTTATTTTGCAATAGAGGTAAGATATTTGCTATCCAACTGTTATTTGTATAATATATTAAAATGGTAATGTCTCTATCGCTAATTGTATTTATATTAGCCTTAAAACATTGCATCAAACATGATGTGGAATTGGTTATATTCTGATTATAATAACCGACTGATTGTTTTCTGATTTTAAGAAATTGAAATTGTTACGTCTTTCAACTTAAGGTTATTTTCTTTTATTTTAAGATATTGCAATTGTTTTAATTTATTTGAAATGTGATTTTCTATGCAGCCCTAATATATTTTACAGACTAGTTAATTTTATTAATTTCTTAGAAAAATTAAATTAAATAAAATAAGATATAATATTATATGAAACAAACTGTATGTTAATTTGTAGCAGTTATTATATACCTTATTTATTTATTTATTTACCTTTTCATATCCAAAATATTGGACACGGAATTAATATAATCAATACTATGGTGATACTAGCGAATGAATTACAGTTGTTTTTCATTCTGAAATTGTTAAAAATGGAAATATTTAATTCAATTTTTGGATTTATCAATTGTTTTAAAAATTTTAAATTTTGATTTTCAACAAATTTTAAGAAATTCCTTTATACGACATCTTTAATAATAAATGATTGCATAATCTATATTTATATACCTATCAAGCGTATTTTATCTACGTACATTCATAATAAATATGTACCGTTGTTATTATTCGAAATTGTTTGAATAATAAGAACAATTTTTATTGGAGAACCTTTTACAAGATTCTCCAATAAAAATATCAGATAATTATCTTTAATATCTTTGATAACTGTATTAATTATCCCGCTACCGTGTAATTAGTATCACAGGTTCTAAACTTAATTTGAAAAATAAATTATGTTGCTGTGTATGCCAATGCAATACTTGTTCTCATATGATTCTTGTTTCTCAATAATAACTTCTGGTTAAGATATGCTTTTGTTTGTGTATTTGAAAAATGGGAGACATTCTTTGAACTCACAGCAAAAAAGCAAGTCACTACCAATTATTATATGAACATAATATAAAAACAATCAGTTGATGATTTCACAACCGGAATTACGATAAAATTGAAATAATTATATAAATTACATTAAATTACTTGTATTTCAAACTTTGTTGTAAAAAAATAATATTTATATTTTAATTTTAATTTTAATTTTAATTTTAATTTTTAATTTAAGTACAAATCGGCATATTACATTCGTTTCGACTATCATTCTGATTATACTTTA
>JAUZNC010033758.1:0-19739 GCA_034780395.1 Vannuccia rotundouncinata
ATGATTTTCCATGACTTTTCAATGATACTTTTTTTTCCATGTCTTTTCCAGGTTTTTCCATGTGCGTGGGAACCCTGGTAGTACTCTAAGTATGATTACTATTTAGGAAATGCAATAAACATAAAGACATACCTCTCATAGTATTGCACGAATCATATGAATTTAAAATACATGCTTGACATGACAATCCAGCATTGTCTATGGCCAAAACAACTGAATTGTTGCAGTTTTCACAATTAATACTGCCATTCAATGATACTAAATCAAGCATATCATTTTGAAGTATTCCTTCAGACACATGTAAAACCATGACTTTCATCATAGACAACTGAATAAGCATGTTTGTGGATTGAGTCACCTATTTTCTTTTGACAATATATTCCAATAGCAAAGTTGACTAGGTACAATTGTTTGGTTCTTGCACAAGCAAATTTTGTGGTTATATCCAAATCTGAAAACATATTTTAGAACAAATCATCAGATTCATCCTCACAATTAAACAATTTGATTAATTTGTTTTTAGCCCAACACATCTCTGCAGCCATTGATGATATGGTTTTCTCAACCGTTTCACTTAAAACAAAATTGACCAGTCCTACAGTTGAATAGGACTCTTTTACTCAAGACTGAATAAAATGAAACAAAATATTTCCATGTATAACAACAGTAAATCCTTTACCTGATGAAATATTTTGATTAAATATTATGTAACTTGATTTTTAAAATAGTTATTATATTTTAAAAATGTATTTGTACTTATAGGTCAGCATTTAAAGGGTTAAATGAAAAGTAAAACAATGTATTGCAATAGTATATTTACAAGTTTTAATTATGTAGTAAAAATATATTATAGTATACAGTAAAAAATGTTGACAAATTGACAAATTAAATAAATAGTATATTATATAATATAGTAAAAAAAATTCCAAGATGGCAAATTATTTATGTAGTACAATTATATATTACAATAAAAAAATTTACAGGTTGACAAATTAATTATGTAATACAATTATATATTACAGTAAAATAATAATTTATAAGTTGACAAATTAATTATGTAATACAATTATATATTACAGTAAAATAATAATTTATAAGTTGGCAAATTAATTATGTAGTATAATTATATATTACAATAAAAAAATTATGCTATGTATGCAAAATATTTTAGAATAAGAAATTCTTAAAAAATGCTTAAAAACAACACTAACTACTGATTAATCATGCCTCAAATAATAATAAAATTAACAATAGTTTTGAATAGAAAGCTGGTAAAGTTCTGTCAGTTAAACATACTTTGAATTGGTTAATTAGTTAATTGCATGGTCTGGCAGTATCCCACTAACAAGTATCATAGCACCGGCAGATATGAGGCCATCACTATGGAGTCCTCTATTACTCATAAATGGACCTTCCTATTCTGAACTCTCATGGAAGCACTTATGCTATCAGGACAAGGAAGAATCACCACAAGCAGTGGCAACACATGATAATGTACAGAGCTGTATAATTAGAGTTTCAGCGCAACAAGATAATAAATTGTTAAATATTAATCTGTAAAAATCTGAATCTTATGGACTGTAACAGGGTTGCCACTGTTTTAAACAATGCTATTCCCAGAATTATTCCAGGAAAAAGTTTCCAAAAAAAAGCCATATGTTGGAAAAATTTACAAAAGTGAGCAATTTGTTGACACAGAATATAATAATATATTGTGTTAGAAAAATTTGCAAGTGAGAAATTTTTTGACAGAATATAATGATGATATAAATCGAAACAGTTATGTAGATGAGGTATGGAAACATGTTATGAAATAAGTTTATGAATTGAATTAATGTATGTACACAATATGAACGAGTATAGGTCTTTCGGCTTGCATCACATTACTGCCTTTGATTACTAGTTCTTCTTAGATGAGTCAATAGACTTTGTCACTTTCATCAGCTCCTCCTTCAGACTCCTGGAACAAATGGTGAAGGTGGTAGTGGATCCCTTGGATCTGGCCTCCTCACTCAACTGGAAGGCTTTCTCCTCGAGGTTGGTGATATCTGCACTTATCATCTTCTGATGTTTCTTCAAGCTATCCAGATCCATATCGTCTTGCTTTCTTTTCTTCAAAAGTTCTTCCTCTTTCTTCATCTTCTCTTGCATATCCTTGTACTTCCTGCTGGATGCTGTCATTTTTTTAGTAATGACTACATTTTTCACACCACCCATCGAAACAATATGGTCTTTCACTACTCATCTTCCAGAGGTTCTCAGGTGACAAGTTGTATGTGGAAATGGATTTGTTCAGACTAAAACTACATTCAACACTGGCCTGACCATGGCTCAATAAAAGTAATTTCCGCAAAACAGACAAAGGTTGGCAAAGGAGTTGTTGTTGGCAAGCAGTTTGTGGAACAGTTTGTCCAATTGTTTTTCCATATCTGGCAAATCTTCTGAATATCTCATCTCTGACATTATATGTACATCACCCAGGAGCGACACATACTGTCAAAGAACAACATCAGTTTCCTCTGCAGCAACCTGTCCACATGCAATCAGGAGATGCTTAAAACAGTTCTTGAGTTCAGAGTTGGCCTAGTTTAAGAGTATTGATGGGTCCAAGCAGTTCATATTGCGAACAAGGGCATATTGGCTTGGGCTTTTGAGAAAAAACTTTGAAAGAACTGCTAGTAAGAAACACTTAGTTTCTTCCCAGAACTGCAGAAGTTGGCGCGGGGATGCAGACACATTGCGCAAGGCCTCAGAAGTAACAAACCCATACTGCAAGTCTCTGAAATTGCTATTTAAGGTTAAGTCTATGGTGTGCAGTTTATGCTCTGAAGTTGCATTAAAGATATCTTGTTTCACAATCTTGCCCAGCAGAGTCCTTGACATCAGGTAGATATCTCCACGACCTCTTCCATTTCTGTATACAAATCTGCAGCTGTACTGTGGCCAACAAAAGTACTTTGATAGTACCATGATGATACCTTGTCACCATCCTAAAAATGAAGTAGACTGAAAGTAAAAGTGAATACAGAACTTAAAATATAGCTTTTCTCCTTTAAATTGTAAATAATTCCAACCAAATTGTTAAGCCTATTTAATAAAATTGTCATAGATCAATATCTTAATTAGTATGCCAACAACTCACCAGTTCATTTGTTTTTGCTGCAGCTCGATGTTCATAGTTTCATCAAATAACAACACATATTCTTAATACTTGACCTTTCCTTCCACAAGAGAAGTCAGATGAGGTGCTAAGACAATGTACAATATGTTGTACATTGTCTTAGTTCTACCCAGTGAAAATGACACACAATTTTGGAGTCTTGAAACATGAGTTTAAAAGTTTCTCCCAATTCCTGATTGTAAATGAATGATCTGTTGTCATCAATAGTCTGAAACAACCAAACAGCTTCAGCCTTAGCCACATCTAATTTCTCAAAGGGATTAGTAGTTGATGTAGAAGTGGAAGGGGACACAGACATAGAATCAGATGCAGAGCTAGATGGTATCTTCATTAACTGATTCAAGGTGGGCTGAGAAATAGATCCACTTTTGTTGACTACATTTGCCAGATTTCTATGTTTCATACTTTTGGTATGAGATATAAGTGCTGTCCTGCCCATGGTTTCAATATTAATTAGTTAATCCATGACACAACACACAATGAGTTCTGTGTGGAGTATATGTATCTCCAGTAATCCAAGCTTTAAACTCATTATTGGTAAGTCATGCTTCTTGAAATGATATATACTTTGGCATGATGGAGAATACATGAACAACTGTAGAATATCTAGGTAAAATAGACTGAGATTAATGAATACAAGATACACATCTAGTTACAGTTAAAATGTTTTGCACAAATCAGTGCTGTTGCTATAAATAGATATCTATCTATGGCACTCAGAATGAAATCAATTGCCTGTTTTTGATTATTTGCTGTGTGATTGGCTAGCCAATCATCAAACTAAGTAATCAATGATTAAATGATGTCAATTTCTCAATATATAGATACTTAAAAGAATTAAACAGGAAAAATTTGTAACAGTAATATACTACTAGCAATAGGTAAATAGGATAGTATAAAAATCTGTCTGCAAGCAAAGTTGTATTTTCATACTAATTCCCAAATTTTTTTCCAAATAACTAAATTTCAATACTATTTCAAGCAGAAATTAGTAATTTTAAATTCATATACCAATTCCTGACTTAGTGGCAACCCTGCTGTTATGGATATTTTTCATAGCTTTTTTATAATAAATATTTATTTTATTTATTAATTAATTATTTTTTCTAATTTATAGCAATATTGTACCTTATTCAAACTTTAGTCTGCATTGTACTCTGGATATTTGTTAATATTACTTCAATTTAGCTAGTTGGTTGAGTGTATAATATATACTAGATATGTCCTTGTCAGATTACCCAGAATGATATGCAACCTGGGGCAAGAAAGAACAAAAATACTGCAAGTCTTGGCAAGTAGTCCAAGAGAATTCTAGAATCCAGAAAGTTATTACTTAGAATAAACAAATATGGTGACAAAAAATACATGTTCTAGAAAAAAGTAAGCTGTTGGAAGAATTAATATTACTATATTTCATAATATTCTATACTGATTTAACTTATTTAAATTAGAATAGTATCTTCATGTAACAGTAATTAACTCCTTGAAGTTATATTGAAATATAAAACATGATCTGAACTATTTTATGATACACCTGAATATAAACCTGATTGAAATATTTAAAATATCATTACTCCTTGTGTGCAATTTGGCTTTCTATATATCTACTTGTGTTTATTATACTTTAGATATTTTCTCGTGCATTTTAAAAGTAATAACCTAAATTTCAGCGTTGTGTCATACAATAGTATATCTATAATACCGTAAATAGCAAATGCGCACTTATAAGCACTGCAGAGAATACATTACAGTTGAAAATGCCTTCTTTACAAATATGTAAGGGTATGAATATTGATGTATTTATTTATGTTATTATTATTTTATTTCTTGTGAAAGTATAATGCTTTGATTAATTTAAAGATAAGATAATTGTAAGACACCGATTGTACAAGGTGCACTTAATGAATTAAGCTCAGAATGTGTTAAACGTCTAAATGAAGTTATGCACTGTAGGCGTTGACTAGAAAGAACTATAAATATGGTGTTGGATTACTCGTATTTATCCCTGCCATCCCTCCACAATGTCTCTTGTCTAATGTAACCTTACGGAAGGTTGTGAGGCAGGAGAGGAGTGATTGTAACATCTTTGATACCCAGAATATATATTATTTGATTAGATACCAGACTTCTGATCTTATATTTACCTTAAAACCGCGGAGAGCACTTACAAATAAAAAATTCAATATTCGTACGAAAACAATTTTTAAGAATACTTCGATTAATAATCAAATTAGTATATTAAAACAAAACAGAATATATTTTTTAATATTATATGTATTTTTATAATTGAAACCTATATCATGTTAGTGTCAATATTAACAGTAGGTTAAATGCATAAAATAACATTTTAGATTCCGTTACGAAAATATTATATGGATTATGTAAAATCTTTATTTTATATTGTGAAAAGTGAACTTCAATTTGTATACCTACTATAATTAACAAATCATGGTATGTTTAAACAAAATTAAAACGCTGATCAATAGGTTATATAAAACATACATTTAGTACAGTAGAATTCATCTATATCATATTTGCATATATCTAAAAATTAATTGTTTATGTTATTTTAAAAATATTTATTCAAAACTTGAGTGTCAATCATGATGCAATGATCAATTAATATATGAACAAAATGATTGATCGAGTGAAAATTTTTATTTAGAAAAATCAAACTTCTTTTCTATCTTACTATAAAATATAAACTGTAATTATACACATTGTATATTCATATTACATAAATTCAACGATCCAACTATTTATATTTTTGAGGATGTACTAAATATTGTGTAGGTATATTAATTTTATGACTTAATAATTATTTTACTACATTTCTTTTTTACATATTAGTTATCTTATTGTTAATCATAATTTACCCTAAACCAATTTAAAATAAAATTTTGAAAAATCTCGTGTTATAATAAACTAAGAAATTAATTACAGCTATATATAGACGATCATAACGAGAAAACGATATTCATAAAAAAATATTTCCACTTAAAAATTTCTGTTTTCTGTTAACTGTCATTTAACATCTATTTATCCGATATTTTTGGGGACCGTTTTTATCATTATATTGAAGTCTAAGCCTTATATATATATATATATATATAGAATACGGAAAGTTGAACTTATAATTTTATATAAAAAATGAATACAATATACTATATATATACATATACAAACATTTATTTTTATGCATATAGGAACGTTTTAATTATATGAAGAATTTCATATTCAATAAAGCAAGTACATTGGTACTATGTGATGTACATATTTATTGAAAAGCATTCAAAAGCTGATGCCAATTTATAAATTCTTCGTATCAATAACAAAAACACATGTATGCATATAACTTTCCATTTTGTATTTTTTAGATGAAAATGTCATGAATGCACAATTCACTATTCAACTCATGACTTAATCTAACTACTCAACTAAATATTCATTTGGATTGAAGCACTTTGATACAGGTTTTATCAGTCACCAACGTCAAATTTCAGAGTAATAGCGGTGATTGCATTTCAAAAGTGGCTTAAGCGACACAATGCGGCGCATTAAAATCAGTAATAGACACGCGTAATTTAACAATACCAATTCAGAGATGTCGTTTCAAAAGCGACAAAATTCAGTTAGAGAGAGACAAGTAATTATCAATTAAGACGTTTACATTTCAAACATGAAATGCAAACTTTTGCTCACTAACTCTAATTTTTTTTTAACTTATTTAATATATTTTTTAAATGCTATCTAATGCGGAAAGTAATTTTTTTATTTGAAACAGATGTACTGGAGATGATGCTTTTTATTTTGAAACAAATAAAAAATTGAAAAGAAACAAAATAAATCAACCACTTTTATGTTATGGGCACTGCACCTCTCGGCCGAACACCTCTCCTCGCCCAACTCAGGAGCGGCCACTGTAGGCTACTCGCGGCCTACCGCGCAGTGGTTGTCGCCGGTACCTCTTTTTATCTCCAAGACTCGGGCCACTTTCATGTAATCTACCCCATTTGCATGTGATTGAATGATTCTGATTTTATCTTGCTATGCTATTCTGGCAGCACGCGGCATCGGGAAGATTAGACTGACTCAGCGTAAGAGCTTCTTTCAGGCGTAAAACGATTATAGGTGAACATTACTTTTGATATTAATAAGCCATTGTTGATTTTACATGAATCAATATATGAAGTCAACTGCCGTTTATCTAACTGTTATTACGTTGATGAATGCTGAAATTCGGGATTGAATTGAGTTTGTCGATAAAAATTTTAATTAACGCATTTGACTTGAATGTGCCGCTATAATGTTCAAAATTTTTGTCCTTGATGGCTGATAAAACCTGTAGTAATTTTTTCCTTGGTGGCGTTTTTTATTTGGTTTGAAAATAATTAAAAATTGATCGTGTTCATTGATGTGTTTATATCATGAAACAAATTCATTATTAAATGAAAATGTTTTATTTCTTCGAAATAGTAAAAAAAATACTTTTTTGAATATGTAGATATCATTGACTTATATATTAATTATTTATAAATAATATTATATAATAATTATGTCAATTTTAATATTTTAATAATTGCCATTAGTTGAAATTATGGATTTAAATAAGTTTAGTGGCTAATAGAATTATGTTGCATTTTATGGAAAATCTGATTTCCTATTGAAAACCATTAAAAATAATTATCGACACCTTACGGTCACTTATTGATTTTTACCAAAACAGTTTAAGTGATTTAAATAATTTTAATGGCTGATAGTATTATGATTTAGATTTGTATCATTAGATTTGACGAGTCATTCTGCCAGAGTCAACAATTGTAACACAATTGACACCTCCCGAGTCGCTATAATAGAGCAATAAGCTGAAGACAATGAATTATCGCAACCGTTCTTCTGTATAGTCAGTCACATGCCATCATTTTTTAATTGAAATGATTTATTGATTTTTTACTTGTAAAGTCAGTATGAGCAGTCTTCTCAAAATCAGTGTAATCTTTTCCAAATCAGGGAAATCTTCTCAAATCAGAGCAATCTTCTCAAATCATGGACAGCCACATAAATCTGGATCTTATTTGAAACATTTGAAGAAGATTTTATAAATTGAATGTTTCTATGTATTATTGTGGAATTTTAAGATTTTTTAATTATTTTTATCAAAAGCTAAAATTTGTCAAAATTTTCTGAAATATGTTAAATGTGCTAAATGTTTCAAAATTTCGTTAAAATTTGTTAAATGAAGAAAAAAAAATAATAATTTGGGATTTTTATGAATATTTAAGAACTTTTAAGGAGTTTAGCAATAATAAAATTGTTGAAAATTTGCGAATGTTATTAAAATAGGGTAAAAATACCAAATTCGTAAATACTATACTATTCAATTAAAATAAAAGTTGACTATTTCTATAAAATTAATCTTAACAATTAAACAAGTTTGTAATAGAAAATAAAATTCTGCAAATGTAATATAGTACACATAATATAATATATAGCGAAATCCATTACTGCACTGCTAAAAATCAAAATATTGATCAATATCAATAAGTGTATGTATATAGGCTGTCTGGGAAAAAATGCGCGATTCTATGGATTCAAATATTATTTAAAAATAAACGACTGCTGTTGTTAAAGACGTGTTAACTAATTGTATGAAATGGAATTCACAAAGGAGAATCACACAGCCAAATCCATAATACTATGAGCGTTGCCTGGCCAGCGAATTGTTTTTGTAAGCAACATGTCAGAAGAATTACAAAAAATTTCGTGAAGGTGTGAGGGATAGTTTAGGACGACAGCCAGGCAGTGGAAGGTCTAAGTCTTCTGTCCGAACTCAATATGTAGAAGATGTACGAACATTAGTTGCAGAAGATTCTTCCATCACAGTACGACGAGTGGCTGGTTAACTGGATTTACCCAATACTACGGTTCATGAAATTATGTCAGATGGGTTTATAAAGTTAGAACTCATTTGGTTTCACACTAAATGGGTTCCTTACACATTCAGTGAGAATAATAAGGCAGTCCGTGTAGCCCCGTGTCAAGATTTACTGGAATTGTTATGCATCAAGACTAGCAAGTCAAACCTTGTGACTGTATAGATGAAAAGTTTTTTACTGCCGCAAACTACAACCACGTAATTTTATTGGGTGCTGGTTGAGTCCTATGGGAAATGCACAAAGACGACAAACTGGACGACGATCAAATATGGAGAAGAAATTCTTGGCCATAATTGCTGTTTCCCAAAGAGGTATCAGTTATTTTTAATGTTACCACGGAATGAAAACATTAATGCAGAGAGGTACGTCCAATTTCTGATTCGTTTAGAAGAAAATCTTAGAAATAACTGAAATCCCATTCTCCCAGAAAATATGCGTTTGTAGAATGACAAATCAGACCCCATACGGCCGGACTTACAACAAGGCATATTGAAGATAGCAACATGAGACAGCCCCCTACTCACCTAACGTTTATTTGTGTGACCGATTCATTTCCAAAAGGTTGGAATCCGGCAGAGAGGATTTTGATTCATTGGAAGATTTTAACTAATTTCTGTCAGAACAACTTCCAACGTTAACAGCACGAATAATAAAGAGGGCCTTGCAGGAAATGACGCAGCATATGCAGAAAATTATTGATAACTAAGGTATATATAGTTATGTCTAAGTTGTTTTAAAGGAACCTTTGGTAATAATTGTATTGTACAAATGTAATAAATAAATGTTATTTTGGATTTAACGCGCCTTTTATCACGGACAGACTATATATAAGATATCGATAACTTCATTTAATCAAGTTGATAATAGTAAAATCAAATTTCCCATATGCTATATAGTCAAAGTATTGTTAAAAATCAATAATTGTCCGCAGGTAACGATATCTTTATATAATTAAGTTGATAATATTAAAATCGAATTCTCCATATAGTGGGGCGGATATGTGACATTTTTGCTCGAAGTGTGCACTTCTGGAAGAAGGCATGAAACTTTGTCCCTGGGGATTTTAAAGTATGCTGATTTCAAAATTGCGGGAACCACGACGTTTCAAGGTTTCCCCTCCAAAATGACAAATTCAAAATGGCCGCCGCGAAACACGTTTTTGCTAAAAACTCGCCTCCCTCTAAACCGATTACCATGATCTTGGTGTCTTTACCTATGTTTTTAGGGTCAAGGAATCCAATGGGATCAATAAAATATATTATAATAGACGGGTTCATGGTGAAAATCCAAAAATGTGCTCATAATCAAGGTGTCTCACTCTATAATCATATCTCTTAACACGGGTTCATCATATTATAGAATAAAGTTAGTAATCACTTCTATTTCAGATCATACACTAATATCAAATATCTTTGTGCAGATAACATTAATAATACATTTTCTCACCAGACCCATCTGATAAAATGTACAACTTTCATTCTGAAGCAATATGCAACTACCTAGATAAAACTATGTTGTCCACCTAGATAACATCGACCACAATCCGTCATCCACGTTCAGTCGTGATTCTTTCCATGATACAGCAATATCTGTTATACAACATGTGACACATGAGAATCCTGGCGTTGTTGGAATCTCCAAGAACTGCGAGAAGATTCCTGAGAAAGAAAGTCAGCTAAAGTCGAAATCTATCAAACCATTACCACAGTCATATACCAATGTTCCACCAGTCTGGCTTCCGGACAATGTCCTCCCAACGAAAACTGACAATCCGGTAATCCCAAAATCTACTAATTTGGATGAAGATTACATGCAAAAGCTTTGGCTTGAAAATGTGAGTGCAGCATTTGCCAATGAAACCCAAGATGATCAAGCGAAGATAGATATATCATGGTATGCTTACTTTGCTGGCTTGCAGGTGTCTGTACCCAATCCCCCCACCATTGTTGCACTACTTCCAATGTTAAGAGATGGTGCGCATTCACACGCTATGGTGAAGCATGGAATGGATATCATAGAACAGATCACTGCTCGTGTCAATCCTGAGCAGGTTCCGATACTCACTGTAGATCAGCCACTATATGCAATAGCCAAGAAAATTCAATGGACATGGCCAGATATGTACGGTGAAAGACAATATGTTGTCATGATGGGCGGCCTCCATATTGAAATGGCCATGTTGGCAGTGCTCGGTGATTGGCTTGGCGGAAGTGGTTGGACTTATGTGATGACTTCAGCCAACGTTACCACTAAAGGACGGGCACTTGGTCTGCAAAAAGGCTCGCATACCTCAAAAAGTCAGTGGGCCCATAAAGTTTCAGCAGCGTCACTGACAAAACTTCTTAGCAAGTCATATGACGAATATTGTAGTAACACCCCTGACGATGTTAAACTGCAAAGGGAAGAGTGGTGTAAGCAAATGACGTACGTCAGCTCATCCTCAATTTGATTACTGGTACAAAGTGCTGGAGTTGGAATTTCTCTTCCTGCAATTTCTTAGATCCCAGCGTGAACAAAAGTTTATTCCCTATGTGGAGTCACTTGGAAAAATAATTCCTTGGATGTTTGCTCTTGACCACTATCACTTATATGCTCGCTGGAAATCTACTTGACTTCGAAAACACCAGCCCTGCCACACATGCACAGTTCCATAATGGAAATTTTTTTACACAGAAGAACAGTCACAAGTTTTCGGCAATGGCTCATGACCAGCTGCATGAACAGCTTAATGCAATGGTAAAGGGAGATAGAGGTGTAATAGGCTTCACTGAAAATGAAGCAGCATTGATACGTTGGATGGTAGCAGGGCCCGAAACAACTAGACTGTTAAATGAATACGATGACAAACATTCCAAGAGTACAAATGACAAGGAACGTCACCATGAACAAATACCTAGTGTGCAGAAGAACTTTCTAGCTCATGTTAAAGATGTCACTGGTGTGATAGGACTTGGCAATCCTTTTTCAGATACAAGCACAGATCTATACACACTCGACAGCAAAGTTGTAATGCCCGACAGCGTGGTACTGCAGAAGACACAGGCAAAACACAGTACCAGAAATTCGTTGAGGAGCGTATTAGTGACAACGTTACCGCATTCAATGACAGCATACAGAAGAACAGTATGCCTCTGTTCAATTCCAGTTCAGGAAAGATGCCCATAAAGTCCAAGATGATCAACCTGCAGAATGGTGTGCGGCTCTTTTCAAGAATGTATATATCATGTCAATCCAGAGGCAGTGATATGGATGCATTCTTCTCGCATGAAAATTGGCGTCAAATAGCACCATGCATCAAACAACTAAATCTGACTTGATGCAGTGTTTGGATCGAGTCATTGGTACCTCAACCAGATGATGTCCCACACGCTGATGTCAAACCTGTTGATGGTGCTGCGCTTGTGCACACTCTAGATCCAAAGAAGTCGACCGTTCTATCAAAACATTCCACGATTATTCCCAGCTGGTGCTTCTGCCTTATTTAGGACGTATACTGCAAAACGTAATACACGTTGACGTTGTCTGGGATGTCTACAAAAACGACAGCCTAAAGGCACAAACATGACAGAACCGTGGTGATGGAAATCAACTCCTCGTAGCCAACAGCACAAATATTTCTGGTAACTATAAAAACTTCCTTCGCGTCGATTAAAACAAGTCCACAAGGAAAGCAAATCATCTCCACACATGACCAGCATGCTGTATCATCTCCCGTCTCTGACCTTTCCAACTTGTGTTGCACTCATGAAGAAGCAGACACGCGTCTCATCTTTCATGCCTTCCATGCATTTCACCATGGTTTTTCGAGATACATGCAACAGACACTGATGTAATAGTTCTCACAATTTCTGTGTCAGGTGCTTTACAGGGCTGTGAACTATGGGTTGCATTTGGCCATGGTTCGAAACTACGATACATCCCCTGCCACCTGATTGCAGTTGAATTAGGAAGTGAGGCGATACAGTTTTTGCCTACTATGGGATTGGTAAGAAAACGGCTTGGTCTGTTTGGTGCAGCATGCCTTGTCTAAAACCAATTTTTGCTCACTTATCTCAGGCACGAAGTCAGATATCTAGCGCCGACATGGATGAAATCGAGAGATATGTTGTCCTTCTGTATCAGCGAACTTCTTCATTCAGCAATGTGAATGATGCCAGAAAGCAACTGTTTGCTTTTGGAAACCGCAAAATAGAAAACATCCCTCCAACATTGCATGCACTGGAACAACATGTAAACTGGGCGGTTTATCAAGCAGGACACATCTGGGGCCAGTCACACATAGGAGATGCCCAAGTTCCTTCACCAGATTTATAGGGATGGGAGAAAGTAAAAGATGACTCTTCATGAACCCCACACTGGACCACACTTTCAGAAGTCAGGAACTGTTAAAATGTGGCTGTAAAAAGGCCTGCAAAAAATATGCAAATGTTTCAAGGCCGGCCTTAGCTGCACACAGTTGTGTTTATGTGCGGGACAGTGTGACAGGGAATAAGGATGTACATACATGACTTTAATTGTATGATATAGGTATTTACAGAGATAACAGTTTTGTTCATTACATGTACTTGAATCTGGTGTTTTCACATAATAATAAACATGTATGGTTGTAATATTCCCTATTTGATTGCATGCTATTCGAATATTTTATGTGAAAAATGAATTTATGATCACCCTTTTTCGAACCTGTCTATTATACTATATTGTATAGGTCCCATTGGATTCCTTGACCCCAAAAACATAGGTAAAGACACCAAGATCATGGTAATCGAGTTAGAGGGAGGCGAGTTATTAGCAAAAACGTGTTTTTGGGCGGCCATTTTGAATTTGTCATGTTTGAGGGAAAAACCTTGAAATTACGTCGTGGTTCCCGCAATTTTTGAAATCAGCATACTTTAAAACCCCCAGGGACAAAGTATCATGCTTTGTACCAGAAGTGCACACTAAATTTACATATCGTGATGGAATGTTGTTTTCCTTGATAATGAGGGGCGCCCCTGTCAACTAGACATCGTTGACAGGGCTCTATATTAATAATATATATTCGTTAAAGATAAATTGAGGGTCCTATCAACAATATAAAAAGGGTCCTGTCAACAATATAAAAAGGGTCCTGTTAACGATATACAAAGGGTCCTGTCAACGATATACAAAGGGTACGGTCAACGATATACAAAGGGTCCTGTCAACGATATACAAAGGGTCCTGTCAACGATATACAAAGGGTCCTGTCAACGGTATACAAAGGGTCCTGTCAACGATATACAAAGGGTCCTGTCAACGATATACAAAGGGTCCTGTCAACAATATATAAAGGGTCCTGTCAACGATATACAAAGGGTCCTGTCAACGATATACAAAGGGTCCTGTCAACAATATACAAAGGGTCCTGTCAACGATATATAAAGGGTCCTGTCAACAATATATAAAGGGTCCTGTCAACGATATCGCTCTGTCATCGCTCTTTAAAACAAAACGCATAGTCTATATAAACCAAAGCTAGCATACAGAATAATAATAGAATGGATAAAATAATAAAAAACAAAAGAATAGTCAGAAAAAATGTTTTATTTATTATTAAAAACACATACAAATACATGTTTCAAAATCAATGTACAAATAATGTAAAGAAAATAATGAGATTCATTATTTATATTTGCATCATGTGTCTGTATTTTTTTGTTTGACAAAAATGTTTTTGTTTTGTAAAAAAAAGAACCATATTGATCCCCCCACCCCTAATTTTTTTATTTCATATTTCGATGAAGTAAAAAAATTATATTTTCAGCTTAAAAACCGCGGAAAATTGTAATCCCTGTATACACACAGGTATCAATATATCATTCAGATAGATAATGTAGTCTA
Organism: Vannuccia rotundouncinata; assembly: GCA_034780395.1. Taxonomy (NCBI): domain Eukaryota; kingdom Metazoa; phylum Platyhelminthes; order Proseriata; family Coelogynoporidae; genus Vannuccia; species Vannuccia rotundouncinata. Next base: position 14,980 of record JAUZNC010033758.1, read on the forward strand.
TTTTTAGAACAGCGGAGTGATCTGGGTAAATAATTTTTTACTAGAATAAGGAGATTACATATTATTGACGATTTTACTTTATAATATGCTGAGTTAATATTATAGACGTATTTTATATATAATATCAGTCTTATTGATAAATAATTATGTTACCTACATTCATTTTATACAATAATTTACAGGTAGCAAAAGTTTGAAAAGTTAAAATGTATTTCGAATTTTTTATTGTACGAAATTATTAATTTTTTATAGTTCCAACATTTTTTGATGTGAAATCTTTTTAAAACTGTTTAGAATCAACATAATAAATGTTTAAATAGGATTAGAAAATACAAAAATAATGTAGAAACGATTAATTTTCATAAAGAGATCTTATAACTGAGTTTAATTTCCAAAAATTTAGCTTCTGCATTTCACATTTCACAGACCATAGACACTCCCCTTTTTTCGATATAGTCTATCGCATAGTGGAATATTAAGTAAAACAAAACATCACACATGAAGTGGTTAAAATATATATTGAGCAATTAAAACAAATTTAAAATGTGGCACCTATCTGATATGTTATGCAAGGAAATATGTAAATTCATTAAAATTATAAAATCTATAGAAAAATATTGTGCAGTCATGCAAAATCAATAATTTAAACAATTTAGATCAAGATAAATCCTATAAAAAATTATTTATTATGTGTACAGCAAAAAAAACTTTGAAAATAGCACATCAATTACCTAAAGAGAAAGACAAAGTTTAGTTACGTAATTTCTTTTAGTTAATTTCAGCAATATATTATGAATTAATCAAAAGTGAAAAAGTTGTTAAAATGTGTTGGTCATTCTGTTATAATATAATGCAATAAAAAGTAGAACAATAAACAGTAAGTTTGTGTAAACTTCATAATTGTGGAATCATGTTTGAGTCGATATGTGTAGTGTTTTACAAAGATAAAATTAGTTCACATGATTAGACCATAATTATCATAAATAATGCTAATTAGAAAATCAATATATACTGGTCGACACCTTGATAATAACAAAAACATATAAAACTATTTTACTCATCCGAAGGATTCCAAAATTGTTTCATAAACTTTTGAAATGATTTAAAATTTACTTGAGAGTTTTGGTTGGGCAGCATGTCGGACAGGACCTCGGGATCAAATTCGTCAAGACCAATCTCCTGTTCAAAGAGCGTTTCAAGCATCTGTTCAACTGATTTGGAGCCTAAATCATATAGCAATAAGTGGATGTAGCCCTCACTAAAAGTTCCGTATAGGTCCTTCATTAGTTGTGAAAGAAATGTTTAAATCAAAAAGCTTTTAATCCATAAATCCATCTTGAAAGGATATAATCATTTAATTTAATATATGGAGTCTAAAGTATTCTAGCTTTAGGTATATACTATTGAAACACATAACCTTTTATTTAGTACTTTATATGATGTACATAGCTGTATTTTATGTTTTAATGGTGTTTCACTATTTTTAGATATTTATACTAATGGGAAAGATACAGCATTCTATTTAGGTAATGTGTTACCTCTTGAGACAAAAACAAAAATTCTAAATCAACAGAACTAAAAATAAAACGAAAAATATTATACAAATTGACTAATAAATGGTTAAAATATAATTTGTTAAATTGTTAAAAATAAATCATTTAAATAATTCTAGAAACCTACAAGATCAACCTTTTACCGGCGGGGCGATCAACGTTTGATACAGTAGAAAATTTAACTCACACAGTGCAGCGTCACCCTATGTGGTTTCATTTTTAGATTACCTAGTAGACTCTAATTGGCTTATATTTTATGCCCCTTTCCTATACAAGAAATTCTCCCAAATATTCAATGTATTTTTTACCTTCATATATATATTGTCATACATACATACTTGAAGTAAATAACTATAATAGTGTAAAATTCCATTTTATGTAAACAATAAATTTAAAATTTCCTATAGGTCAGAATTATGCAATTCTGACTATTTTATATAACGTGTATTATGTGTGAGAAAAATTCTATTTATATATTTTTCGTGTAGAAATCAACACAAAGGATTATAGGGTGGAGTGTGTCAGAGAAACACATAATAAATAGGTAAAATACAATAAAGTAAAATATAAAGGCGCTGTCAAATTTTACTCAAAGTAATTTTTATTTTATTTTACCTGAATATTGTTATAATAAGATATAGAATTATTATATACATAACCGACAAGATTGTCCAAACTTCAGAGACAGTAGCAGATAGATATCTAATTTTGCTGAAATAATCCTTACTCCTGCAAACGTTATATTACACATTTTAAGGAATAAAACGTAGAGACCAAAAATGAGTTTACAATTTGCTTCGGCTATTCAACGATTCAATGATTGCGTAATATAAAAACTTTTCTATGTTTTTTTTGTTTGTCCTACTTCATTTGAGAATGTATTTTTTGTATTATCGTTTTGTTCTATTTTTTTCAAATTAGGTGTAAAATATATATTTTAATTAGTATATGATTCCATTATTCAAACAGAATATTTGAATTCATCAAATATAGGATTATTACTTACAATCACAATTAGAAATAAAATTGCTTTATCAATAGTAGGTTACGTACATAAGGAAAAACTGTGATTTATAATTGTTTTGTACAAAGTTTATAAAATTTACGATTATAATTATAAATATAAAGAACAATGAAATCAATTGAATTTCTCAATATTAGATTATTCATCAGCTGTGCGAACGTGTATAACATTGCATCAAAAACAACAAAAATAGAGGATCAAATGTTCATCCAGTTTCATTTCCACTCCAACCATTCGATTTGTCTGAAATTTGTACTGTAAGTGTAAAACATAATTACCCTATGACCAATCAGAGTCGATCTGTAAAAACGACAACAGGGAACTTATACTTTGGGGTTAATGGTAGGTTCCGGAAAAAAAATGTTAGCCCCGCCTTCCAAAAAAAAGTTATGAGCGTTTGAAGTGAACCGGACGACCTAAAGTATACCGGAAATGTTTTTTCCTGAAAACATTTTTATAAAAACAAGTATCAACATACTTTAAAGTTACAATAAATACTATAAGCTTTTTAGAAGTGTTCCACAACACTCGAAAAATATCTAATAAATATATTGAAATATATTCTGGCATACCACGTAAGTTCCAGATTTTAAACCAACAAACTGATTATTGTACTAAACAGGCAACTATGAGATTTGCCAAAGGAATCGGCTGAAAAACTAGTAGGCCTTTTATAAGATTATTGAAAGCATGAAAAAAAATATAAATCGCCCAAATCGAAAACTGACCAATACTATATCGTGTGGAGAATTGAATTCTGAGTAAGGACAATTTTTTAATTCGAGCCTTCCATATCGTCCAGAGAAAAGCCCGATTTTAAAAGTTTAAAAGTTTTTGGCAAATTAAAAGAGAAGTAAGTATATGGCCGAATTGATCTGCTTCAGCACATCACGAGAAACATTTTTGTGTATTATAAGCTCAATTGAAGACTTATATTTTATATAAAATCGATTTTTGCATGTTTTTCGGCCGCTCACATATGATACATTTGAGGCAACGTAAAGGGATATAAGAAGATGCTCCTAGTGATGGGGAATCTGTTATCTGATTATCTTTTAATCCGATGTATGGTGTGGAAATGAAACTGGATGTACATTTGATGCTCAAATTTTGTTGTTTTTGATGCAATGTTATACACGTCTGGCCAAACGCCACATTTTGTATATAATTTTAAATTTGATTAAATTAAATTCCGTCAACTTAGAATTCTCGAAACTATCAACGTCATAAATATTTTGAAATTTTCAGCAAATAGAAATGCAGATAACACGTTTTTGAAAATCTGAATTTTAAAATATTTTTATAAGTTGCATGTTGTCGTAGCGCTAAATTTGAAAGAGCAAATTGTGTTTTTTCTTTTATTTAAATTTATGTATATAATATGTTCAGATAGCTAAATTATTATCATGTAAATTCTCAAAGTAGAATTTCGGATAATAAAATATATCGATATAACAAACTATCGATTTATAACAAAATAGCATTTCCATTTACTTACTTTAAAATTTATTACACAATACATTTTCAGCTATTAAAATCAAAAAAAGATTTCATGAACCAAAAAATATATATATAAATAGTCATCTAAGAATGATGACAATAACACAGAGAAGATAACATACACAAAATTGCTGACCTTTTTTCTTTAGATGGAAAACAATTCCATCAGGATTAGCAGCAGTGGTACTTCGTCGCCTATTTTCCTGGGATTCAGCTTCGGTACTTTCCACTCTGACAGAACCAGTGTAAATTGAGGCGCGATGATTCATCATAACGCTGTTGCGTTGCTTATTGGTCCTAAAAAAAACAATCCATCTTTTTATGAATCATGAAATTATGAAACAAAAGCGAAGTACCAATTTAAAATTAAGACAGACTATTTACGTTTTAAGTAAAAAATAAAAATAATTAATACAGAAGGAATTATAATACTAATCGCAAAATAATTATAGTTAAATAAGACAGATATGAAATAAAAATATAGATAGAAATATAAATACATAATATATACAAACAAAATATAACGTCTCTATTCTCCTTTCTTATTGTCTGCAAACTATTCTGAGAATGAATTAAATAAAATTGCTACATTTCCTTCATTGGGTGTGAAAATTTAGCAAATTTAACGTTACTGGGCGGACAAAGGTACCAAATTTGGCATGGAGCTTCTTTTCGACCTATCT
>JAUZNC010033769.1:0-61008 GCA_034780395.1 Vannuccia rotundouncinata
GTCCAATTAAAAAACTTCATCACTTACTTAAAAAGATTATTATCATGATAAAAGCATCAGGAAGCAATGCTGATATTTTTTAAATAAAACACTAAATTCAACATTAATTTCTTAGACAGAATTTTTATACAGCTTTAACTAAAGTTTCAAGTAATACTGTATATATACTCAATATTCAAAATATTTAGCTTGAAAATAGTGGATGGTGCAGTAACATACGCCTGGGCTTTGTGGATGCAAACCTGTTCAAAACTTTATTCAAGTCCAAGTTAACAGAAATGTCTTTGTGGGAAAACAACATCAAGAAAGCATTGAGTCTGAATTTTCGAAAAATAGGATTTTGGAGGGGGGAGCCCGGGCTCCCAGCGCTCCTCCCTGGCTACGCCCCTGAATAATTTATTTATTTTGGAACACTATCCACAACTTGAATAATAAATTGTAAATGAAATGAACCAGCTTGAAGTATCTACAAAATCAAGAAATACGTTGATTCAAACTAATAACTATGCAAATAAATTAAACAATTTTTATCTGAAAAGACTTATTGCCTAACAATATTGAAGATATTATTACAGAACGAAACTTATTATTCGCCTTCAACATTAATTTGCACACACTCAGTGATTTTATTTAAAAATTTGTCAAAGAGCTCAAATTTCTAAATTATATTCTAATGATTCCATAAAACAGACTGTAATGAATCAATTGAGATACTCTGGATTTAAAAAAGAACAAATTGTCAAAGTTGCAGGTCACAAAAATCAAGACAGTTTAAAAAGTTATTTTAGCAAGCATTGCTCGGACAAGGAAATGACAGAAATGTATGCTGACAAGCAGTTTAACACAAAAAAAACTGGATACATCAAGCACAGCCACAGAAGTTGATAAAAGTATGCTTCGGCAGTGAGGAAAAACATAAACTAATTGTGTTCAATGGTTCGGTGACATTCAATGGACCGTTGTATTTCTATAAATAAAATAAAATGATTATTCATTCCACAGTTACAGTACATTTTTATTACGGTTATAAGATTACACTATTGTTTATTATATTGTTTATTATATAATGGTTAGAATGTGATTATTTAATATAGGGTTAATCCCAGCTTATTTATATTTAGATAATTTATAATAAAGAATCTAAATTTATAATTTTTGTACGCCCCTAACAAATGGTAAATTTTTCAACCTTATATACACTTATTATATATAGTTTTTAAAAAAATAGATGATTTAATTTCTCATATATATATTTTGTAATATGTAATACATTACGTACATTACTGTAGTTACAAAATAGCCAATAATATATAATATTTCAAAATTAATGACCTATTGATGAAATTAATTATATACTGAATAAATTATGTATAAATGCAGTAGGTAGTTTATGAGTACGCGAAATTTAGTTAAAAATAGTTTATTTTGTATAAATTTTACTGGTCATTCGATAAAAACATTATTTTACATTTTTTTAAAGTATAACGGAATATGAGTTGTTAGAGAGACGCATAATAATAATAATATTTCCCTACAATTAATAAAATAAAATTTATTTTAAACAATAGGTACCTGACACCTACCCCTCCACCCATGAATCCGCCTAGGTACATAAATTATACAATGAAGAACCGATAGTATTCATAATAATTAGCATAATATTTTCCAAACTTTATAATGACTAATAATTGTTTGTTATTTAGTTCATGACTGTAAAAATATTCGTAAATTATGTTGCAATAAGAATGGTTTAAGTAAACCATGCGTGCGTTTAATAGTGGCAATAACCATATGGAAACAGCCATTATTAAGTAAAATAAATTGTTATTTTAGGTAAAATAATTAATATTTGCTATAAGACTTTTCCCCATTATATTTACAATGTAAATACATTTTTAAAAAAATAAAAAGTTTTCTATAAATATGTTTCAGTCTACATTGATGAAATATATTTGATGATCGCATTTTCAAAAACAACCGACGTCAAGTATTCATTGACAGCTACGATTATAGGGGAACTCATTTTTTGAATTATTGACTGTAGTCGGTCAGATATGTATGTATATGATTTACGTGTATATGATTAGTTAAAGTCACTTCAGTCAATAATTATTAAAAAAACATAAATCAATTACTAAATAAGAAAAAATTAAACGGAATAATAAGATAAATTAATTAAATAAATGTTGTCATGTCGAATCGGTAATTTAAATGACAAAACTTTCAAAACCTTTTATTTAAAAATTTCATTAATTTTTTTCTAAAACTGTCAGAATTGTATATTTATTTTTGTTTTTTATGAGTATGCAAAATTTAGTCAGAAAATATTTTAAAAATAGTTTTATTTGTATAAATAAACGTAAAGATATATCTAGCGCTTTCGCTGAACACAGAAATATTAAACAAAAACAATATTAAAATTGTTTTTAAATATAACGGAATATGTTGTCAGAAAGTCGCATAATAATAAATACAAAATTAAATTCGTTATATAAGTAAAAGATAAATAAGACATTTTCTCATAGGCGCCACCAGACGGGATCGATGGGTCGAACGATGATGCCGCCTATTTCATAAATAAGTTCATACCCCTAAGAAATGGCTGTTGAACTGTAAGTGAGCACCTATCAAGATGCAAAAATTAAAATAAGCGGTAACTGTATTTAGCTCCGAAACCAATAAAAACGTTGTTAGCTGAAGTCCAATATGAATTATTCGTTCCAGAGCTAATACAGCTGACGCTTATTTTAATTTTTGTATATTTTGAGCTATGTAACAATCTATACACACCTTTTCAAACCATACACTATTCTATGGAGCAGTGTTATGTGTTTGAGAGTATTATTAGATAAGTAGCTATAACCTAAATTTCCCCGTTTGGTTCATTTTTCTCTTTCTTTTGTTGTTGATTAAATATTATAATAATTGAAAATGCAATACATGCCCATAGTACAGAACAAAACCTTCTTTTACATAATACGCTTGTCTAATTCACCTCTTAATTACTACGAGACGAGCTTACTTAAAATATACCCATATTATACTTACTTAGTTTACTTACCCATATAACTATGTATTATAATTATGTCTAATTAATGTACATAAAGTTTTGTTTGTTAAAAATTATAAGCTTGTAAAGTAATGTCAAGTCCTACAATTATAAAATACTTTTTATTATTTGATCTACATTTTTAATTGGCAATTTAATTGTGGCGCCTATATATCGAATAAAAACGACCCCTTTTTTCTAAATCCTGGCGGCGTGCATGTTTCTGATTAAAATTATTCCAGTACAACTATAATGTAAATATAATTAATTTTAAACGATTTAAACGATTTAAACGATACTTGAACTTACTCAATCGTAAAAGCAAATTATTTTATCTGTGTTTAAAGATTTAAGGTATAAAGATTTTCAATACAGATAGAAAAACAGTATTTAAAACAATTTATCTAATATGTAAAACTCCTGTTTTGGTTGATATTTACATAATGTCTGATAATACATATAATTTATAAACACAAAACATTGTATAATATAATTACTTATTTTTAATGTCATAATGTAATTCTTTTCTCATTTTAAAAGTCAACCGAGTGCAACCGGGAATGTCAATAAACTATACATCCCATAATTTATAATGTCTGTACGACCGTTTCAAATTCCTCTGATTTCCCAAGGACTAACTCACCAGAAATAAGAATTGCATAAAATTACTGAAAAATAATAATTTTTTGTATAATATAATATATAAATATCCTTATTATAAAATACATGTAAAAGTTTTAAATATAAAATATATAGAATATACCTGAAAAAATTGATAATAATTCAGTCTTCTCTGTATATTTTTGATAAAATCTTTTTAATTGATTTAATTTTTAAAATCCATAAAAAGGCTGAAAACATCATTTATGTGTTTTATCTTTTTTTACGTTGGATATATTATGAATTTTTTGTAATTGAAGCAATGAAATAGTACCTACCCATATCCTATTAACACACAAGGCGGAATATACTTAGCATTATATTTAAAACACAATATTCTTTTATATAGTTTCAATATTTTAAAGAAAAAGGAGTTATTGATCAACGTTTTTATTTAACTTAGAATATGCTTTAACGACTTTTATTCAACTAATCGAGGTTCAAAAGAAAATAGAACTTGTTTGTATTTGAATAAAGAAACTTTAAAGAACTTGTTTGTATTTGAACAAAGAAACTTTACTGAAATATTTTGAAACTGTAAATATAATTGTTTCATTTTCTTTCAGTTATTGATGTCCTCAATATGAATTTTAATTCCATTATAAAAACATTTTAATAATCATTTCACTAACTATAAATATATCAGAGTTTTATCCAAACTTTTAAAGATTATATATCATGTTCACAATCTGACAATATAGTTAAATTTATGTTTATATTGACGAAATATCGAATAAATATCGGTTGTCAAAAAAAGAAAAGTAAAAAGGAGATAAGGATAAGATTTATGAGATTTTATGAGATTTATTTATTGAAAATTTACTAAAACTGTTTAGATAAACCATAAAACTGAAAAAATCTAGATATATTTTTGTATAAAGAAACTTATTTTATTTATATATGACAAAAATCAAATATGCGATTAATCGATTCGTATAATATGAAATATTTAAAAATCGATGGTATATATTAATGCAGAAAGGAATATTTTACGTTCCATACTTTCATTTCACTTTTTGTATTCCATAATTTCGAATTATTTATTAAATGAATTTCAGAATTATTATTAATTGTTAATTTATACACTTGGAATATAATTGGTTTAATATATATTTACAAGATAAATTTAATCGACTATTTGAAAAATGTATACACTAAATATATAAAATGCGAAAAAAACTAAGTTAATGAAAATGACTGTAGATATATTTTGTTAATTAACAAGTTTATAATTATATGATTATAATTCTTAATAATTGTGAACTTGAACAATGAATATCTTGAACCAGCAAGACTATTTTTTTAAATACTACAGAACACATGAACCTTTTATATATGTGCAAAACAACAATATTATATGCATAAACGATAAAACAATTAATTTTTCATAAATTATAGATATCTAAATTAGTTCATCTATTTTTGACAATAATAAAAAAATTGCAAATCAAAATCAGAAGTACAATAAAATTGTCCTAGAAGTATTTATAGAAGATACTTTATTGATCTAAAATCGTTGATTTTATGATTATCAGTTCCAAAGGAGTATTGATTTTATGATTATCAGTTCTTGTCAATTAAAATATAATAAAGACATCTCTATAAATCTAAATGTAAACAATTTCATTTCTATTGTTAGATGTTTAAAGTATTCCTGTTATAGTCAAGAAATGTAACATAATATGTAAATCAATTTAAAACATACGATACACCTGCGTTTGTCTATTTTACATTTTCCTGCCACCGAAACAAGAGCGCTCCCATTTTCTACAAAGTATTTGTTTTATGTTTTACATTTTTAAGCACATAATATTCTTTCCATGCTAGATTGTTTTCAATATCATATATAATCACTACCATCTATAGATAGTAAAATAGTGATATCAAATGCTAAAATAAAACGGCCATTCTGTGTTCATTGATGAAGTTAATTCTATATAAGCATCAATAAAGGCTAAACTACAAGAGTTATTTGACTGATCCCTTTTGCGAAGTTTCGGCAGTATCGGAAACCTTCCTAACTCCTTCCCACCGACCACAACTCATCCAAAGGCACACCTGACGTCGATAAAAGGGGAAATAGACTATGTATAAGTAGCCGTTGATGGCATAGTTGAAGTCCTTAAAAGAAGAGATGAATCTGGAGGTGTGGGCCAGGAAGCTTTTGTACTCGTCGGTGGCATTTCCGGGATAAGTCCTCGCAAAGATAATTACTGTGACCGGCAGCGTGAACACTAGAAAGAGAGTTGACACCACCAAGTGAGCGATCACTCGTCCCATTTCCATTTTGTTCTCGGAGGAGCTGCTGAGCAGACTTTCTCGAGCCCGCTTAATCTTGTAGAGTTTGGCGGCGATAATGGCGTTGAAGATCAGCACAAGGATGCAGGGAAGGAAAAAGGTGAACACAGAATTGAGGACGAGCGAAAAATCGGCCAAATTAATGCCAGAATTCTCGTTGCGTATCGGGTCGCATTTGTAATATTCTGAAAGGGGAAAAATCAGTAAAGGTTGTAACTATGTTTAATATGAAAGTTTACTGCAAAACATTTTTAATTTTCTTTAATTTTAAATCTGAACATATTACTAGAGTTTAAACAAATATTAAAATGAAATTATTCTTACAGTTTTATTTCATTATTTTTGTCTATTTTTTACCAAAAAAATAACTTTTCTTTTAGCTATAAATTTTTATGGACATTTGATTTTTTATAAATATTCTATAAATAATTTTGATTATTGAAAGGATTTTAACTTATGTCTCATATTGACACATTTAAATAAATTCCTTCAATAATATTTATATTTAATGTCCACAATATATTCTTAATGAACAGAATAATTCAATTATACATTAAAAATAAATAATTATTGCATTGGGCTAAATATCGTATAAAAAAATATCCATTTTAAAACGTTCTTGTATCTGGTTGTTATACGTTTTTTGGTGTATGTAATTCTCCACCTTCAGGGTGACGATGTACTTATAGCTTACTTAATATCGAGTTAACATTCGAAGGGAATTTTAGACAAAAGCATTAAATCTCTCTATGTTTGTTTCATCTTTTTCCAATTTGGATAATGCGAGCAATAAATTCTAATATAATTGTTATTTAGTTATAATTTGTATAGAATAAAATGTAATTAAATATCTATTTTGACTGGAAATCATCGTCTGCAAATAGAAAATGGTTTCTATAAATTAAATAAAGAAATAATGTGTTTTCTGTTTTTTAAAGAATTTTTGGTTTTCTTTTACAATTTCATATTACAAATGAATAACTTCCATAGAAAAACATTTTCCTTTAAGTAAATTGGAATCCAAATTAATTAATTGAAATTAAATAAGAAAATTGCACAAATAAATGTGTTAAGTTTTTTATAAAATTTTTCTCTTAGAATCTGAAAAATAATTTAAGTAATACAAATAAAAAACAATCGGTTTCAAATTCTTTCCATTTTATTTAAATTTAATAAAATATAAAACTTTGGAATTTGCTAAAAGAATTCACATCATTATTTTTTATAAAGTTACCAAGTTTCTTTCACGAAATACATTTTATTCCACAATTTAATAGAAAAATAAATATAATCAAAGAAAACAAAAGAATAATCTCAATAATGATTCAATGGGGAGGAGGGCTAAAATTAAAATTTCAGTATATAATTATTCCATCTTTTGAAATTTAGAAATGTTACGAAATCTTATTATCCCTTTTATGAATTTTTTATTATAAAAAATAATTAAGTTGTTTTAAGAGATACGTTCATTGAAAGATTGTTCTTCCTTTTTAATCAATGGGTATTTCGTTTGTGATTATAAATTTGATAATATGTGATTTTTATTTTAGTTAAATTCATATTCAAAGTAAAATGTTCAGCTTTAAATTATTTGTATAAAATTCATTTAATTAACAACAAGAGGATAATGTTGGGTTAACATCATGTCTAAAAATGGTTTGTTATGTATAAACCGAACAAAAAACAAGAAATTTTCGTTTATGTTATATAATAAAAAAGGTTAATTAACACGTGAATGTTAAAAATATATTTATATTATTCAACAAATTTTATAAATATATTGAAACTGTGAAACTCAGTGATGTCTGGTTCTTAAAACAATGTTCATAAAAATGTAGTAATTATAATATGATAAACCTTTCTTTTGGATCTTTTATAGACGTCAATGTTGTACATAATTTCAGCCTTTCATAGTGTTACACAATAAATATAAAATAAAACTCTTGTGTTGATGATAAAGCATTCCATTATTAAAGTATATTTGTCCATTGTTCAAGTTTATTGTCCAAAATATACTTATACTTTTCACACACAGACATATTTAATTACTCATTCTGTTTGATAAGTTTAATTATTTGACATAATTGCGTATTGTTAAAATTGATTAAATAAAAAGAAATATTTACGTCTTACAATTACTTTATTAGTTATCTAAAATCAAGTATTAATTGAACCTAAAATGATTTTAATATTTTGATTAAATTTAAAGTAAATCTGAAATTAGTTCACTAAAACAAACAATGAATATTTATTAAATTGTTTAAAAACTATAATAATTCGTAAGAATTGTCTGTTTTTTGTGATTGTTTGTTGGAACCATGGTACTGTTTACAGTTGTTATTAAAATAACAATGCTACGACTGTTGCTAAGACCATTTTTTATAAGGTGTCAAAAATATAAATATTCTATAAATAATTCACATAATTTTGATTATTGATTATCTGATTATTGAAAGGATTTGAACTTGTGCTATAATGTCCTTCAATAATGTTCATATTTAATGTCCACAATATATTCTTAATGAACAGAATAATTCAATCATACATTAAAAATAATAAATTATTATTGCATTGGACTAAATATCGTATAAATAAAAATCCATTTTAAAACGTTCTTGTATCTAGTTATTATACGTTTTTTGTTGTAATTCTCCACCTTCAGGGTGACGACGTACTAATAGCTTAATATCAAGTTAACATTCAAAGCGAATTTTGGACAAATCTCTCTATGTTTGTTTCATCTTTTTCTATATAATTAAAATTCGCCAATTTGGGTAATGTGTTCAATAAATTCTAATATAATTGTTATTTAATTATAATTTTGTATAGAATAAAATGTAAATAAATATCTATTGTGACAATAAATTATCCACTGCAAATAAAAAATGGTTTCTATAATATAAATAAATAAATAATGTGTTGTCTGTATTTTAAAGAATTCTTGGTTTTATTTTAAAATTTCATAATACAAATTAATATCTTCCATGGAAAAAATGTTCCTTTAAGTAAATGGGAATTTCAGTTTATTTGTTTTATTATTTTACATTATAGTACTAAAATATATTATTGACATTCATATAATTCCTTTAGTTTTATCAATTAATACATAAAATATCCTCACCAGCCGCAGAAGCATCTTGGTCGCCAGCAAGGCCGTAACTTATGGCCATTGGCACCGATATGACCAGGCCCGCTACTCCAATCAGGCCACAGATACACCCGGTCGGGAGGATGTAGCGAACGCTTTGAAACTTCACCGGGAAGTACACGGTGCAGGTTCTGTCCAAACTGAAAGCCACCAGAAGATACCCGGAAATGAAGACAAAGGATGGACTAATATACTCCATCAACTTGCAGGCCAGAGTCGACATGGCGTCAATTTTGATGATAAACTGTTTGTTTGAGGCGTAGAAGAGTCCACGGCCAAAGAAGTCATCGAGCAGGGTGTTGAAAATCAATATAACCGAGTCAGAAATCGCCAGTGACATTGTGTAAACGTGAAAGCGTGTTTTGTTTTTCTGCTTAACGAACACAGCGAACGCTGTGAAATTTCCAACAATTCCAAAAAAGGCGATCAGAGGCGATATGTAACCCCTGAAGACTCCCACAGCCACCTCAGCATTGAGAATGTATTGGGGAACGTTTTTGGAATCCTTTTCCTTAACTGCTATTGTAGTCATGTTTTCTATCACCATTGAAACGGTTGTATTGAGAGAAGAACTGTTTAGGCTCACCATTTTTTATGATTGACTTTCCTCCAATTTATTCAGATAATTTTAGTTCATATAAAGAATATTCTTTATTCTTCTGCCAAAGAAAAGATGAAATAAAATTTTCATTGCAACTCAAAAAATGCATTATATGCGCATGACATGAAAAATGTTTATAATTTTTTCCCATATTCATTTTTTAAAAAATATATTTCTATTTTTATAAATTTGATTTATATCTATACTTATATTGTTTTTATACGTCAAATATAATGAAAATTCTTTTTTGTTGAAAAATTAAAGATTTTAAAAGATAGACATACTAGGAGGTTACTAAACAAATCATTAGTTTCTGTTTATGAAGTTATTTTATCTGCGAAACTGTCTGTTCAATCTAATTGATATTTTAAAAGTTTTCTAAATTTTAGTATTTTCTAACTTTTAAGTTCAGCTCTGCTGATCAAATATCCAATTTAACTAACATTCTATTTTAAATGACAGAGGAAAGTTACGATATTTTTTAAATTAAATTTTAGATAAGCTTAATTTCTATAAATACCTACTGTTAAACATATTATTAAACAATAATAATCTTTTAAAAATAATAAAATGTTTTTCATTCATATTAGTTGCAGAGGTGTAATCTTATACAGTATTTAACTTTTGTTGTATTTAATCTATTTGTATTATTATCTGATCTGCCATTCGGATTTATACTAGATCATTTATACATTGTTTAAAAGCTTTGATTGAAATTTATATTTTTTATATAATTATGTAAAAAAATTAAAAACGATCAACATACCTTTAAGATGAATCAATATTGACAAGAAATTATGTTCTCTGAAAAGTAGCCATGCGTCAAACTATTTATACAAAACTCATATAAATGAAGCTGGCATTTTATAATTAGTACTTATCCAATCATTTCTTGCTGTATCAGTGCGATGTTACAATAGGCGTAATTTCATTTTGTAATTCACTCTAATTATAAAATGTTCACTTTTATTCTAGAATGTTTATATTTTGTACAGAAAACATCAATGATGGTCATTTGTTGTTTAGAAACATCACGATTAATTTTTAACTATTCGTGTTTAATTAATTTGCATTAATAGGACTTGTAATATTTTTATAAATTCTCAAAATGAATACAACGAAGGTTAACTTACAGCACTTTATATTTTATAGATATATAAATTTAACCTAATACCAAACATATTCGAAACATATGAATAAATATATACAAAATACCAAAAAGCAGATTGTTTAATGTAAACCATACTATTATACCATACATAGACTTTATCGGACCATATTGAACGTCCCATTTCATCGATATGTTTATAAACAAGCCATTTTTTTCAATACCAAACATTCATTGAGAAATTGAGAGATAAAGAATATATCATGTCCAAAACTTCAAAAATATATTATATATACTAAAATGCGTATATAATCATTTATAAAGTTGTTGTTCAAATACCTGTAAACTGCGATTACACTGATAAGATTTATAAATTATTCAAATTATTTTATATTAATTATAATTATGCAGTAAATCAGAAAATCTCTTTTTGGAGGACTTTCATTTGCCCAATAAAGTTTAATCTCCCATTAACGATATGGATATTACACAAAACGTCTCGGCCATGTGAAATATGTATATATAAATTGTATATAGACTTAATTGAAGATACATATTTTCATTACTTTTTATTTTGAATTATCAATGCATTATTTTCAAAGCCATTTCTTGAAATAATATTGTGGTGTGTACATTTAATTTTTTATAAAATATCAAAGTAACAAATTAAATATATATTTCCTCATTAATTTTCCAGTGGGATATTTTATATTGGCTTACTGATATATATATTTTCAAAATTTTCATTTAGCTATGCATCAATTTATTCAAAAGTGGGAATAACGTCTTTATTTTCTTTAAAATGAGAATTTTCAGGAAAATTGGGTGAAAATCATTGAAATTTCTCCTATTCTAAAATGTGGAAAAACACTAAAATGCTCATAAAAAATAATGTACAATTTCTGCAACTTAAGACTTACATATTTGATCATCCCATGGATAATATTACTTGATAAAAGTATCAAGCCTTTTGCACCAAACATTTTTATTAAAATCCTCTGGGATCGCGAACTATTACTATAAAAAATGGCAAATGAACGCAAATTTTTTTTTTACTATATATTCTAACCCAATCTAAAATGTAAAAATAAATGGATATTTAATAAAAATTAAAATTTATATAATACATTACTGATTAATTTGTTAGTAATATTACACTTTTTAGTATATTAAATATTGATATTCTATTATTTAGTAAATATAGAAAGTTAAATAAATAAACAAAATTGAAAGAATCAAATCAAATCCTAAATAATTTAGAAAAATTTGCATTTCATCAAAAAGGTGTAGCTTGTTGTGGATTTTTTTAACAGTTTCCAGCTTCATAAAAAAAACATTGACGACCGCAGACATTTATTTTGAATATGAATGTCCGATTATCTGGCAGAAATATTTGCTGAAGTATCTGAATTCCTAAAGATTGTGAATAATCAACAACAAAAAATGATATTAAACAGTGCAGAAAAAATCTCATCAAAAACTATGAATGTTAAAACATCTAAGGCAACATGACAAATTCAGAATGATTAAAAATATTCATAATTACAACTTTGCTTTAGCTGAAACGTTTACATGATATAATATAGTAAATAAAATACTTAATGGAGTATAGCCCAATATATTCCATTTCTTTTAAATTTTTAGATTTAGTTTGAGTTTTTTATTTATTAAACAATATTCGTTACTTAAAATTTATTAAAAATTTGATAAAATAGTGTTTTTAAGAATTTACACAAAAGTTATATGATCGAGTACGCATTTTTCAACGTTATCGGACTTAAATGATTCACATTGGACCTCGAAATATCTCCACTTACCACTTTTTCTAAAGCTCTCACATGCATTAATTGTCCTCGAAGATGAATTTTAACTACTTATTTCAATCAAATGAAGTGAAACGTATTAAACACATAAATCAGGTCAAAAAAGCTTTTATTTAAGCTTCTCGTCAACAAAAAACTGAAATCACCACTTTAAATATATTATCATATCTCAGTAGTATATACATATATATAAATATTGTATAGTTTTGCGATCTTCCAATATTTCAAGATCCTCTGATCCTGAATAAAATCACATTTGAAATTTTGGCATTTATACAATTTATTAGATTGTCATAACATTTGTAAAAATGTATTAAATTAAGTTTTAACTGCATCCATGCGCGTCACCATGTGAGGGGTCGATCTGAAGGGGGCCCTATAGCACTGTAAAGAAGCCTCTCTTGCTCTGCAGAGACCCCTTCTAGCGCGATGCAAAGGTCCCTCTCTGTAAAGGGGCCTCTCTTGACTGAAACAGGGCATTCAGACTGAAACTGCCTTTTAGGTTTGCCAATATTTTTCACTGTGACACACTAGGCGATTCTATAATGGATTTGAACCAAGGCAAGGCTGACAAGACAATCGAGTATTATACTCGTTTTGTAAACTACCTATAGTTTACAAGGTACCTATGCGTAGAAAAAAATAAAGACTTAATTCTGAAAACATTGTAAATATACATAGGTACTGACTTTTATTATATACATGGGGTGCTTTTATTAACTGCATGTTAGTTACTATTCATTGATTGAACTCGTTTCACTATGTAACATATGACAGAACAGTAGGTACCAGTGGCGGATCCAAGAATTTTGAAAAGGGGCAAGAATTTTTAAAAAGGGCATTTTTACTAGATGTTAAAAAAAGTAAAGTAACAATCCGTGAACTACTGTAACTACAATATATATTTCTATAGAAACCAACATATTAGTGAGAATTATTATTAATAAGAAATTAAACATTCAATGTTCATAATACCTGTAACTGTGTAATATATATTATATTTAAAAAATAATACAATGAATTAATAGATCATACCATGCAGGGGTAGATCCAGGATTTTATGCGAGGGGGCGGGACATCTCACAGGGCCGCCATATAGTAGGTATATAATAATATATAGTCATTTATTAGGGGTATAACTTAAAATTAAATTATAAGGCACACTGTCCCCCCCCCCTCTCCTTGGATCCGCCCCTGACATGTGCAGATACATTAAGAGTAACTATATATTCGTATGATATATATTATGACATATATGTATATTAATTGTTATATTGAGTATAGGCAATTTAAAAAGAAAACTATATATATACTTATATATAATATAGATCATCGTTAGATACACTGGATTAATAGTATGGTATACTTAACTAGTGTATAGTATCCACCACTGACATGTGCAGATACATAAATCAAGTAACTATATAGTCGTATGATATATATCGAGTGGGCAATTTAAAAAGAAAACAATACATATAATATATAGATCATGGTTAGATCCTATACTAGATTCTTATTCTTAATACAATAATTTAAGTAAAAGTATGCAGTAGTACTGTCTAATTGTTTTCTCTATTTATATTCCCAAAAACATGCAGGTGCCTATAATAATTTGTATAATATTATAATGTAAAATAATTGTTGAATACAACTTATGAAAAAACACTAACTAACAATGAATATACATAATTATAAAGATATAATTGTAAAATTAATTTAATTCTCATTGTGATTTTGATTTTGAAAAGTGGTGGGGGTAAGAAAACGGTACCCCTCTGGTAAATCCTGGCGGCGCGGCGTCCCTGGCATCTACGATAAAAATACATATTAATTTTTTTTAATATATTATTAATTATCTATATATTTCCAGCCTTTAATTTATTTATTTTAATATATTAGAAATACCACCAAAATAATGCAATGCTCTTCATAATGTGTATCTTTATTCTTAATTACAAATTGTGAATTTTGAAATAAAATTGTATTTCATAATAAGATTATTAACTTTTGAATTTTTAAAAATGAATAATTTACCTATTGCCGGTATGTTATAAAAAATTATCTTGGAAAATATTATTATATAATTTTATATATTATTTATTATATATTTAAATGTATTATTAAATAATGAAACAGTAGTATATTGTGTATTTTATAATTATATAAAATGTTTAACAATTAAACTATAAATTCTATCCGAATATTATATTAAATATTAGAATTTATCCTAAATTTTAATGATTATAAACAAAATTATGTGTTACAGTACAATTATTATACAAATATTATTAACTAATTAATTATTATATTATTTTATAACGATACATTACCATTTTGTTTATTTTTTGTCAAACTTCAAAATTTTAAGAATGAATATCGATTTCAAAAATATATAGAAATATGTAGTACGTAAATAGAAAATTTTGAAATACCAAACAAATTAAAAAATTCAGTGAAATAAATATAATATGTACATCGAAATCCGAGTAGTAAATTACAATAATTATATAATGTTTTATAATTGAATTAAATATATTTAATTTAATTAGTTTTTATTATTATAATTTATTATTAATAAAGATTTGTTAAACAAATAAATCTGTATAACTCTATTTCATATATTTCACTTTTTATCTGCACGTTATATATTATGTATATCACATTACTAATTTACAAAGGATATTTCAGCTAGGAATATTCGCTTTTGAATTAATTATATAATAATAGCAAATTTTAATTTTTATGTAGGTATACCTATATTAATATATATAAATTATCAGAATCTCCTATTATATAGATAATTAGATGTAATAAACTTAACGATTTAAATAATACATATATCATACTTTTGAAATAAATTGGTAAAACATAATATGACTTTATATTGCAGTCTACTGATCATTGCACCTTTTACTATACGTCAATACTTTATAATATTCAATGCTTGCTAATATATAGTTTAAGTTCTTTGTACGTGTAATAAATGGGTGTCATAAACATACTTCATATGGAGCTGGTTGACCTGCAATGTTATATTACAAAATATACTTATAGTATTATTATTGCATAACAAAATGGCTTTGGAATCGAATATTCTAAATGTACTCTGTACTTTTTATTGTACTCTCAGTTTAATCCATATTTGGTTTAAGAATAATTCCATTATTTGCACTGAACTTATTATATAAATGTTATATGTAGTTGAATGTAGTTGAATGTGACAATTTAGCAGCATAAAGATAACCCCGTTGGATGACATTGACATACAATAATCTGTAGGTTGTAAAAGAGTGTTTTGCAATTTTATCGTCAACGCACTGCACTGTACAACAAACAAGATACCTAACTTTTGTTCCAAACTACTTATAATGCGCCTCATTAAAATGACCTTTGACTATGAGAAGGGTGGCAGTATACAAATGTAGAATAATCTATAACACCTTATACCCAGCTTGTGATAAACTTTGAACGCTAACCTTGACTAAATAGAGCGCTCTATAATTTTTTGCTTTGTGTTACCTACTACCTACATCAGAAAAACTTAAACGATATATATACTATAATAATACTATAACATCTAGGTTCTAAATCTAATAACACTGGACACAGTCATGGTATTTGCTGTTAAAGTACCTATATACCTAACTATACTTAATAATAATGATTAAAGATAATTAATCAATATTACTATATTATAGTAAGAAAACTTTTATTTATATATAGTTAGTTAATAGTGTTAGTTTCATAATATATATAAAAAAGTATAATCAATATTACCATTTTCAATATGTAAAATTACGATTGGAGCTAGATTGTACATCTCTATATGTTCAATATTTAATATACTAATAGAGCATATAAAAGCAGAATATTTCGTAATTTATCTATAGAATAAAAAGGAATTGAGTGATTTTTTTCAATTTTATTTAACTTTAAAAATTAAACTAATATATTATTCTTATTAATTAAAAATTAGTAGACTAATTTTATAAATATTATTCGAAGTGGGTTAAGGATTTATTCAGACTTTATCTAATAGAGAAAATGTTTATTTATATGCATATATTAAAAATAAATAATTTGGACAGTTTGTGAAATGATCTTTATTGTACTATATTTTCACATATACCAGAATAAAGGAAATTATTTTATTGTAAAAATATTGTATAAAAATATGTGAATAAAAAATGTTTAATGAAATCTGGTAACAATGAAACAATATTTAATGAATGAAATCTCATTTTTGTAATAATATATACCCTGAGCCGTATATTTAGGAGCAGGTGCGACTCACATATAGGTAAATCAAAGAAATCAGGTAAATCAGAAGAAAAACTTACGCCCATCTGAAAGCGAATTAATTATGCCATTACATATATATATATATGCACCCTGACTTGCAGGGGCCCCCCCAGGATTTACCAGACGGGGGGGGGGGTCGTTTTCATACCGCTTTTAAAAATCAAAATGAGAATTAAGTTAATTTTTAACAAATTTATCTCTATAATTATGTATATTGATTGTTAGTTAATGTTTTTTCATAAGTTGTAATCAACAATTATTTCACATTATAATATTAAACAAATTATTATAGGCACCATGTTTTTGGGAATATAAATAGGGAAAACAATTAGACAGTACTGTTTTGTAATTCATTATAGAATTGCCTTTTTAATAGTGAAAATTTTTGGCCAACCTAAAAGGCTGGCCAAAAATAATAGAATGCCCCCTTTCAGTCAAGAGAGCTAGGCCCCTTTACAGAGAGGGGTCTTTGTATAGCGCGCGCTAGAAGAGGTCTCTGCAGAGTATGCAAGAGAGGCCCCTTTACAGCGCTATAGGGCCCCTTCAGATTGGAAGAAGGGTCGTTCGACCCAACGACCCACCCTGGCGACGAGCATGACTTGTATAGGTAAATATATTGAAAAATAAAATTAGATTATCTAGGTATGAATTACTTATATAACACCCGGACACGTAGGTTTTCTAATTTAGACAATTACCAAAAGGTTGCACCAATCTATATACATTAGTTACCAATTTCAGTATTCTTATAATTATACAATATATATTATATACAATATCTATATAATAGTACGGTTATTTATAATAATTATTTTCTACTGACTTTGACAATTTGCATCTCATGTACACACTGAAGAAAAAAGTTCTGATTCATTATTTTGTTTCATATTTTAGTTACATGAACAAGGGTTAAATCTGAGAAGGCAAAGGGAACACATTTTTTTCGACCGGCTCGGACTATATAAATTTCACAGTAAAAATAATACTTTTTCAAATCATATTTTTTAAAAAATATTCTAATTCTAGATTTCAATTTGTATACGAGGCAAAGGTTCATAAATTTAGGCCGACCTATTGACATTATGTAGCGTACCTGTAGTTATTTTGTAATCCCTATTGACTGACCATTATATAATCGAAATACATAATATGCCTTTTATTCAACAAGATAAAGTTTAATTTAGATAAAATACGTGTTCTCCCAGTTAATGTTTCAACAAATTAACAATACAATAAACATCATTATTGAAGGCGTTTAATACATAACTATATTTTATCTTTTATCAATTAAAACAAACATAAAAAAAAACAATTCATTCTAGATAATGTATGAAAATAAAACAAATGTTATGTTTGGAATGAAAATTTTGACCAAATAGGTTTTTAGCATGGGAAAATATTATTACACAATAGGAGCTAGCATTAGCTCACTTGAGACGAATAATACAAAATCCAGACAGCTATACATGCAATTAAAATACAAGGTATAATAATCAGTCATAATCATCGGAAATGCAGCTATTGTATACGATAAAAAATAATACAATGGGCAAGCATTAAAAATGTAACAAACAGTATATAGAGACAGTCTGCCAACACCGGAAATATTTACGACAGTAAAGTTTACTTAGCAACCTCATCAGATGTCATCTTTGGAGGAACAACAACAATAGGAATATGAGCATGGTGCAAGATGTGATCACTCACACTTCCCATGAAGGTACGTCGGATGGTTCCAATACCACGATTTCCCATTACAATGATATCGGCAGAGTGGTCCTGAGCAGACTTGATCAAAGCTTTCCCTGGTTTTGTGTCAATATGTAGGAAAGCCTTAGTTACAATACCGAGATCCTTGGCTTTGTGCATGAAGACTTGGCCGAGCTTTTTACCATCACGAATGTGCTCTTCCATTGCTCGAGACATATCATCAAGAAGAATTGGAGGTGCTTCCATTGCGAGACCAATCGCTGGAGTGGTGTACACAGGCTCTACGACATGAACGAAGATTACAAGATCTCCAGCTTTATGAAGATTTTCTGCATACCACGAAAATGCGCGTTCACTATTCGGACTGGGATCGATAGGAATAAGAACTGTACGCTTGACTTCATCAGTTGTTGCAACAGCTTCCGACATTTTCAAAGAATAGTTTGAAAAATGTTATAAATGAGTAGAACAAAACAATCGATAAAAACCAACAACCAGCACAAGATGTAACTAGCAGACAAAGCTATCTGTGGCAAACCACCGCTATATGAGGCGAAGCACAAAGTTCACAAATTTTCAACTATTCAACCTTGTTCTTCACAACCAATAGAATTGCAGGAAGTGAAAATATTTCATCACGTCGCCATCAAGATGTTTTTGATAGGCTAATGTCACATCAATATATATTGCGTAATATAGTATAGTTTAATAAAGTAGTTTATTAGTTTACAGTTAATCAATAATATAGAATTATACCAATTATATTTTTTGTTCAATTATTAAAATGTAAATACAGTATATAAAAATAGAAAGCCTTTATTCTTTTTTATTTAAAACATTTACCTAATTAAATCACTAATTAATATAATAATATAATAAAATTGTACAGTGTTGTTAAAATAATCAAATACAGCCTGCCATACAATAACATGAATATATTGATCGGCCTATAATATAGTAATTTAATGAACGAAGGATTCTGATTTTAATCGAATTCTACGTTTAATGTTTTTTCACAAATTATTAATTTCATTAGGTAGTATTTTTTAGTTTTGCTTTACCTATACAACATGTTTGCGCATTATTATCTGTATCTTTGATATTTGATAATTGATGACTTGTAAAACAAATATACCTATAATTATTACATATTACAAAAAATAATTGATATATATATATTATATATAATAATAATAGGTATATATGTTTTTTAATTCAGCATTTTTCAATAGGTAACTAAAAACTTTTAGATGATATTACATACATACATATACCTAATTCTTTTTTAATAATTATAAAATTCAGGTTTCAACATTCAGATCTAATGAATATTTTAAGTAAATCAAATTTGTTATGTAGGGTACTAGTATTTTTTTTTTAAATCTGCACTTTCCTAAATTTTTCAGTTGATGATATAATTATTCTAAGTTGGTTATATACAAGAGATAACAACAAAAGAGATAACCCTTACAATACTGATATATTTATATATGTAGAGTCTTCCCTGCCTTTAATTCTGCTTAAAGTTAGTATAAAGTTTAAAAATCGGACATTTAAATTCATTTCGTTTAGTTTGTATTTTTACAAAATGACATTGTATAGTGTGAATACACTGTACATTGTATATGAACTACACGTACCTTGCTTTTATTTTTATAGGTAAATAATGCGATGTGAATACGCACTTGACAAACGACACTTATAATAGAGGTCAATTTTGATGTAAGATATTATTCATTTGGACAGCTACATTATCACTAACTATAATATATGTAGCTATAACCAGGTTTCACCATTATAAATAAAATGACGTAAAAAGTGTTTGCAAGGTTAATATGATGCTTGACAGGAGTCTCATATAATATAAGGTTTAGTTTAAAGTATTGTAGCTTATTTATTCATTAGCTAGAAAACTTTTTGATCGAAACAGTTCGCAAACAAGGTACATATTATGCAATGAACAAGTTGTGGTTCGCAAGAATGCAAGATTCTGGAATTCAATACTGACACATATATATTATATGTTAATTAATTAATGTGATGTGCATGGTAATTGTATGAGAAAATGTATTAGGTACATATGCATATTTAAGTATGTTGTTGTGGGTATTTACTTAACTATAAAGAATACAGTATATAGCTAGATAATTATGGTGTAAATAAAATATAGGTATAATATATAAAAGCTAGAAATAATTGTATAAATACAAATAATGTAATTTTTTTGTTTATTCAGAAGTCATGTGTTAAAATTTAATTGTTATAAATATGTCAATAATGTAATTTATTAAAATCATTTAATATGTACTAAATATAAATTCTATAAATTAATTAAAGTTTTATTTTAATTAATTATCATATGCATGCTTTGTCTTGAGTAATTCGCATACATGTATAGGATATAAACTATATATTCACTATTATAGATATTAAACATTTTAGTGTAATTTTCAGGTGTTATAAAACATAGGTATGTAAATATTTAACCAGATAATTTTGAAATATACGAGAACATTTAATTGTAAAAAAAAGTTAATAAATTATTTGTAAATATATATACAAAAAACACATATTTTTCACAGTAGGACAAATTAGTCATATCATGGTTAGATAAATAAAATATTGATTATTTTTGTTTATAAATTTGAACACCCCGTTATTCTTAAATTTCATTATAAAAGCTTTTCAAAAAAATGAGGCAGATGTTCCCAAAAATATATAAATATTTCGTAAAAAACTTTTATTGTAATGTTAAATATATATATATAGCTTGGTCTGTGCATATATATTCTTATTCATAATTTTTTTAATACTTTTTCAATAATGTATAAGTAAGTGTAAGTATATTATATATTATTATGATCAGTTATGTATGGTCGTAAATTCCCATGTAATATCTTATATGGAACTGTATAGTAGTTATTTTCATAGAAACTTTAACTTGTGGTTGTTGCGAATAAACTCTATCGATTTATGGATAATTTGTTTTGGTATTCAGCCAAATCGTTGTTTGTAAGTCCTGTATAAATTTAGAGATCACCCTCAACATCTTACAAGTTTTGGTAATTGTATATGAATAGCTTTTATAGTTACGAGTACGATTTTGTAAATTATGACATTTTTGTATTTTCGTTTATTTCATTTAGTATAACCCAGAATCGTTTTATTACAAATAGGCAGTTACTTTGAATTTATACGAATCACTTAAAATTGTTTATTGTGTGTGGTTAATATTATAATCTATATATAAATGTGTAAAAATAACTCTAGCTTTTCCTTTAAGCCAGTTCCAATAAGCCTGCGAGAAAGATATACGTATATAGAACCACTATAACTATATATGGGGTAAGGGAACTATGATATAAGTAACATATGTCGAGTGACTGACTCACTTTAAAATTAAAATAGAATAGACTTGTCTTTCCACAATATAAAGTTGAAACAAATTATGCAAATTCGATAACTTGAACAATCATGGTCAATCGTTCAATCATGGTCAGGCCAATACTGAACGAATTTACTTCAAATCAATTGGAATGAAATTGTAAATAGCCAATTGATTATCAAGGCAATAACAATATGTTAAATTGATATAGAGGCTATAATTATATAATATACAGGCGCAATATGTCAACTAGGCAAACTAAGTTTAGAAAAGACAATCATCTAACTAATGTGAGAAATACATGAGGAAATATGTGACACTAGAACAAATATTTTTACCAGATATTTACAATGTATAACTTACGAAGTTTACAAAATGATAATAACGGAATTATTATGAGTTATAGCATTATATTATCTCTAAATATATAATCTAGTGTATTATTATTTGTTTGAAGCGTGAGTTTAATGATAGTTAAATGAAACGAATTAACACAATTTTCGAAAATTGTTTTCATTTATTATATAAAAAGAATTCGCCTAAAAGGTTTTCATTAAGTTAGATTATCCCTTTCCGTCCACAGAAATTATTTTCTTTTAAATTTAAAACAATTGAATAATAATTTGAAAAAATTCTGCCGTCTAGTAAATTAGACTTTTTTTTAAAATGTGAAGTCCTAACAAAAAATTCATGTGATTAGTTAAAGGCTGGTAACTTAACTGAGACCTGTTAGTTATATAGGCTACCTTACGTCATTAATATATTATATTAATAATTTAATAAAATGCGTTTGTTGAAATTCACATAAGTCGCCTACTGAGCTTGTGACTTAGATTAATGTGACTTTTTATTGTTTATATATAGAGAGATAGTACTTTGATAATATTATACACATTATGTTATAGCCAGCTAATGCTTTATTCTAGAAAGAAAGGAGAGACAATTATGTTTGTCAGGGTGTAGGAGAGGGTGCGATAGAGAGTAAGAAGAAAAATAGGGTGTGGTTGTTTGTGGTGACTGAAATGAGTTTTCATTTGTCATAATACAAATACTACAAATACTATGGGGGTGGGGTGTTTTTGTGAATTGTGAACTTGTTTTACCATCATGTGACACTGTTTTCTAGTGGAATGTGTGGTATATGGTCAATAGTATTGAAATCATTTCTATGGTTGAAATAGTCGACGTATATAAAACGTTTAAGAAAAGCAGTGTTATTGTACATATTAGAATTGTTAGTATATATTAGGTTCAAATATTTTAAATCAGACTAACATACTGAAATATCTTTAAGTACATTTCCGAAATTAATGATTTATAATTATGTAGGATATATAGATTAGTAGCGATTTGTGGTGCGGATCATAGCATTGATCCGCATATACAGTTATATATATAAATACATAGTGTGGATATACAATGATATAGCCTACTATATCTCTTGACTTCACGTGCCTAGTAATTGTAGTAGAAAAAATATCTATAGAAACACAGACATAACTTGTTAGATGCAATATACCACCTATAACCATGCAGGAGTAAAAATGTTAAGTTTGATTAATTTATCGTCGATTAATAAAAGTGTAAAAATTAATGAAAATGAATACTTTGGAATTTACATTTGTGGCATTCAATTCAAGTCTGTAAAACACCCTCCATACACATAATACAAAGTCCGTGGTCCAAATAGATAATTCACCGCACACTATAATTTAAACTTCAGCTATATAGGGGCGTTGTTTCACGTTTTACATAACTTAATCATAAAAGTCATACAAACGGGATAAAAGGTTTATCACATTGTAGGTTCGTGCGGTTGCCTCGATGATCTTCATTGAATCTATAATAACTGCAGACAGTCTGAAGTAATGATATAGATAATGCAGTTATAGACATTTAGACGAACTGTATCTAACTGATGCACTTTCTAAAAGTTATAATTACCTATACTATCATCAGAACATGTTATAATTGGAAATGGATGCAAATTCTAACGTATCTAAGCCTATACGTTATGCTAAGAAGATGCTCTAATTTGGGATTCATGATTGTTATTTCCTTGGATTTCTCACAATATTTTACTCAGAAATAGAGAATTACATTTAACATATGATTAATGATTTATGGATTGATTTAAATACCTTAGCTTTACATTTTGTAACTTTATAAAACCGATTTTAATTAAAAAACTCATAATAACCAATTTATGTACAACAATTTTTTTAAAATGAATATTTAGCAAAAAAATAAAGGTTGATACACTATATTCATTTTTATTTGCTCCAAAACATATTTTGTTTGAAGTGCAATCTTATTTTCGAAGTGAAAACATACAAAAATGAGGATCATGAAAAATTCTTGACTCCTTATAAAAGGAAATTACAAATACTATAGTCGTGGGAAGGTTTTTCTTGTTAGCATACATTTTAATTAACTTGTATTGGATTGATTAAACACAATGTTAAGTGCAACACAAAATATTTATAGAAATGAATGAACCAGAACCATTCAATTATGTAAATTAGTGCAGGGTTAGTAAATTCGTGAAAGATAGATACTGTCAATTGTCTAAGTTGTTTATAGATGCAGTTGAGAGAGAACACTTATCTCTAAATTCCAAAATCTTCCGAGGTCAATTCAAAATTAAAATCTGCGCAGATTAAATACTTTTCTCGTGTTTATATTGACAATTATACTACTATAACAAAATAAGTTTTTAAATAATACTTAAAAACCGTTAACATGTAAAAAATATTAAAAATCAGTCGTTCAGAATTGTTGGTGATGTACAAAACACGAGTTAAACCGCCTGCGAAGGGTCTTGCGAAGTGCCTTCGGAGTAGGTATGTCTTCGAAGTCGGCCTTCTTTGCCGCTCTTTTTCTTATTCTTCTTGAGAACTTCCTTCTCCTCAGGATCTTCGCCCTCTGGAAGGGCTGGAGGCACCACGGCTACTGGAACATGGACGTTGTGGAGCAGAGTGTCGGTCATACTCCCGAGGAACAGACGCTTGATCATGCCGAGACCCCTGCTCCCGATGACTACCAGCTGAATTGCATGGATACGAACGGCTTCGAGGACACCGTCTTCGGGGTCGATGGCTGCTTGGATGACCGCCTTAGACTTGACACCAGTGAGGTCGCGAGTGAGAGATTTATACTCGTTGCAAAGTCGTTGCCCGGCAACAATGCTTGAATGGGACTCCTGTACACGTGAAAATAAAGAAAAGTTGATAAACTATAGAATCAAGAAGTTTATCGGCAAATGTTTAGAATTATGAATTTTTTAATATGTATAAAAGATTTAAGTTTTGTTCTGATATATTTATTATAAGTTAAATTAATTTAAACATTACATAGAATATTTTTATTTAGTAAAAACGAATAAATTAACTAATGCATGTTTTAATTTAATTTATCACAAGTAAAACCCAGGAGAGATTTATAATTATAAAAATGTAATATAGTTGTAATCATTTTTAACACGAATTTGTCAATAAATTTGTGTATATAACTTACATTTTGTTACACATTATAGTTAAGCCAAAAACCAAGAGATAAAATGTTGCATTTTTAGTATAATGGGGTGTCAAGTAACTGGAACACAGTTGCATTATAGTCCTTATAGATTGATTAGAAAGAGACGAAGGAGCTGTCGCGTACAAAACATCGCAAATGAATAAAACATTGACTTATAGTATTCTTTCTATGCATATACATAGCACGAAATTAATAAGAATCGGTATACAAAAGTATGTACACACCGCAACGATAACAGAAGGGTCTGTTGACAAGATGTGTCGCTTGGATGTCAAAATGTTAAAAAACCATTAAATGCATCTCTTTCAATTTTGTAAAAATATCAGAGGCCATTAATAAAAATAGAAAGGTAAAAAAAAACACTGATTGTAAAATTAATCACTTTCAAAAGATAAAAAATAACAATGAATCAATAGGTATACTTAACAATCGTTTCGGCTAAAAGTCTATATGTATGTGAAAAATGAAAATAAAGCAATTTGAAGCATACCTCTCGATTTATTTTAAATTTAATTATAGTAGTTTTAGCGTTTATTTTATACAAAGATTTTTTTAGCGACATGATTAATTAATTGTGTACGGTATTTTCGGGGCTGTTATAATCTTAATTTTATTTTCCCACATTATTTAGATAATATCTTCAGTGATATAGGAATATTGATTTAATCAATACGAATATTCGAATAATAGAAAATTTATTTTGTTCCGTTATTATAGGCGAGCTGTTCTCGATATGATCATCTTCTTATAGAGAGTGAATAAATCAAATTTTGTAAAATTAATTATTAAAAAATCGTATGGCTTCCAATGTATATATTTGTATTTCTAATATGGAAATGAATATATATGCGTACTAAATATGTACTGAATTTTTCACGTATGAAAATATTTTGTTATTCCAGAAATTAGAATCAAATCGATATACACATAAATGAGATTTAGACCCCTAGATCTGTGTAATTAAACTAGTTCACGACCTCACGAGTTCCATACATATACACCAATTGATTCTCTTAGTTTACGTTTTTTATATATGATAAAAAAAATTTCTTCCATCAGATGTTATGACGTCACCAATGTACTTTTATCAGATTAATCTCATTCTGGATGTGGAAAAGGTCTGTAATTATCTTTATCGATATATAAAGTATAACTATATATCAAAGAGACATCGATTAACAGACTTGGCTATCGAGGTATAACTGCCAAAGACAAGCTTAAAGGTGAAGGTTTTATATTTCCCATTATGGACAATTATACTTTTGATTTATTATAGAACGTATATTATAGAAATTAAAGGCTCTCAAAAATTGTGACAAAGATTGTGAATAACAAAAACTCCAACTCAACATTTGCGTTTGATTCAAACGGAATTTATTTAACTTTTGACAATATAGAAAAAATACACAAATACAACTGTAACGAAAGAATCTTGGTATTCGAAGAATAATTCCATATTGGTACATAAAACCAATCAACATAAAACCAATCGATACATTTTGAACCACTTTTGGAGGTTTGAATGAAGTTTAAAAAATAAAGGAATGTGATGTTTTATTATAAGAAAGTTAATATTTTATCATCTTTGAATTTTCTTCTGAAACAAAATTAGTCAATACCCAAAATTAGTGAGATTTGTGTAGAATACACAATATATTATATACGATATTATTTTAAGGAAGGAATGAAGGAGTTAGGTGGCCTGCACCCGTTGCTACTTGCACACTGTATTGTGTTCGTCAGTTTAGAGTATTACACAATGACCAATGAAGAAATGAACACCAGAATCGAACACAGAATCTTGAAACAGTTGGACTATATCAATGAAGACTCAAAAATTCCGAAATTCATGACTCGGAATTGGAAAGATATGAAATAATTTAACTGATGGAAAATCAAATTTTTAAATGGCGAAATCAAAAAGATTGCGAAAGAAATCTTGCAGAATATTTGATCTATATATAGACTGTAGGTATAAGGATCTTGTGAAATATTCACAGCAATTCAAATGATGTTAATTATAAAAGATATTTAGTATTAAACCGTCAAGTAAGCACTGAATGCAGAATCGAGTTATGTAATGCAAAGTAAAGTTTAATTGTATAAAAAGCAACCATTGACTTCCATGGAGGAAGTAGAAAAGCAATGGGAGAATGAAGAACACCAAAAATTGTACTTAAATGTCTTTCAAATATAAATTAGTTGTCAATTGATATAAAACTTGGATCATAAAGAGTCGTCAAGCAAAACTTTTCAATGGGTAATATGATTGTTCGAAGAATTGTACAAACGTCACCATAAATAAGCATCGTCCAAATTGAACAAACCATTCAAATTGTAAAACATCAAGTGTCTATAATATAGAAAGGACCAGATATAAATATAAAACACACCTTCTCAAATACTTTTCTAAAAATTAAAATGCCCTATAACACTTTAAAATTTCTTTAAATAAACTAATATTATCGTTTAGATTGTTCTTCAATCAATTTTAATTGAATCGATCGCTATATAGAGAACAACATTTGTGTGTTCTTATAAATAGTATAAGGCAAAAATATTTATATAATAGAAAACATAGAAACCTCTGCAACTGAAGTATGCGATCGGTGGTTAGTGAAGTGAACATAAACTATAAAGAATGTCTGAAGGAAATGAAAGAAAAGAATATCCACGGGTGGTTATATTCTGAATATAATTGAAAACAACATGCCATGTACAGCTAAACATTATTAAAGGAGAAATAGACTATATTTCATATTGCAAGATGTATATCAGTTGTCAAAAATTGATTAAAAATTTAATGTACTGATCGATGAAAGGAAACCTATATAAATATTTTCTGCAGTGTATATCTTAATACTATGTCAAATTTGAAGTTACAACATTTATACTTCATCTTAAAATTATTTGAAGTTAGACATTTTAGACTATATGTACTATATAAGAGAAGTTTTAATTAAAACTGTCAATAACTGCATAAATAGTCTATAACTTCGAAACAAATTCACGGAAAGAATTTTATGAGTTATTTGAACAAAAATGAACTCTCACAAAATAGAAGTCAGAGTTTCAATTCTTTTGAAAAGCAGTCAGCCACTCCACCCCGTATACAGTTATATCAAAAGAATAATTTAAAACAAATAAATAATTCAAGCCAATTTCTAAATAATGAAGCGGGAAATGTTTTTATAATGGGGCTTTTGATGGACATTGAGAAATGATCAAAAGGTTATTTCAGGGATGTCGATAGGTTAATTACAATATATTAAATATAACTCTAATGGTTGAGATGATATATTCAACAGTTTAACAATAGAAATTTTATATACCTATCAGATAGAATCAGATAGAATCCATGATTGTCGAAATATGTCAGAGAGGAAAACAAAAGTTTGATACTGATCAAATATAATGGAGCCTAAATTAATTATTACATTAATTTAATTTAATGTAATATATTTGTAATCCTATAATTTATATTATACTTCTACTAGATCTTGTTTATTTAAAAATATTGCTTTTACAATTGGAATAAATTTAAGTTGATCAACTGATAATTTTTTTTTAAAGTTATAATTTTATAAAAAGATATCGACACTTTTTAATTCAGTTTAAAGAAACCAATTTTGACAATATTTACATAAATTTGAGTTATTTAAATAAATAAATGCATTATAACGGTGGTTTAACAATTATAATTTGTGGAGTGAAACTTGTAGATATTAAGCGAAATATATCTACCTCATTTTGTAAAGTTATGATAATAAAATATACATTTCACAGATTTTATCAGCTGACTTGACATAGTTTTCTAAAAATAATTATCGCCTATAAAGGTAAAAAAAAGATAATGCCGAATACAAAACTGCTGTTGTTATTGACTCAGTTTAAAAATCAAAAGTGTTTGCTAACTTTTAAACACTGTAGCACATACTACTTGAGAAATACACAGAGTAACCTATGTAACACAGTTAATTATTGTGTAAACCTTATATATTATTTAAGGTGCTACTAATTAACACAATATAGAAATTAAATAAATTACAACTAAAATTCTTAAAGTTATCTTTTGATATAGATTATTCCTATCGCTGAAATTACTGAAATATTGCAGGTATTGAGTTCAATATTACAGCAATAAATTTTACCATTTTAAATACCGTAGGTTCGTGTACAAAATCCGTTATCACGGCACAGATATAAAGGCTATTAAATCTAAAGGCAAGCGCATAATTTCTTACTATTAGAATC
The DNA here is from genome assembly GCA_034780395.1 of Vannuccia rotundouncinata. Taxonomy (NCBI): domain Eukaryota; kingdom Metazoa; phylum Platyhelminthes; order Proseriata; family Coelogynoporidae; genus Vannuccia; species Vannuccia rotundouncinata. The sequence goes on from JAUZNC010033769.1 coordinate 29,876, forward strand.
GATAAATTTGCAAGGGTAGAGTAATTACAAAGATAAATGTTCCAGTAAATCGGGAAATATTTAATGTCAACATTGCCCTCCACCAACTGTAGGAACTGTGTGTGTAATCACGTGTTTGCTAGAGCTGTATCCATTGGGAACATATGGATGGAATAAAACTGCGCAGTGGTGCGCTTACTGAAATGAGGATTACTATGCGATGTAGCACAAAGTTTTAATTCGTATTCGTGTTTATTGAAAGAACAACTATAAGTATAAGATGTTAAAGCAAGCCATGAACATATAGCCCCAATTAATAGCAATCTTAATTTATTGGCCTGATTTGGTCTTTTTTATACCGACTAAATTTGTTGGAAAGACCTTTTCTCTTATACAGGAGATATATCCGAACTAACAACGATACCGCAAAAGTCAAGTGTTAATATGATGAGTGTTTCTGAAAGCTAAAAATAAGCCCGTTTATGGTTGCTAAAATATGTTATTTAAAATTTATAAAATGTAACGTTTTGCGAAATATTAAAAATTAAATTAAAATTAAGAAATACACAATTTTTTTAAACAAACGAGTAAAATAGTCCAGCAATTAAATTGTTGAAACATATAATATATTGTGATAATTCAATGATTGGCATACTAAACAAACCAGTAGAGGTATTCTACAACACTGCAAGAATTACATAACTAAACATAAGGCCTTACTTGACAGGAGTCAGAGTCGTCTGTACTCGTAGGAAAGGTTCTCAGCGAAAACCCTCTCGTGTAAACCGGCGGAATAATATGTGTAAATATTATGTAATCGCCTGGACGACACAAGTGTTTCACATACCAGTGATAGGAACGTAAGGAGTCCTTGCTGTTATCGATTGGTATCAAAATTCGACGCATGGTTGTTGAGGATTTCCTTCCCTGACCGTTCAATAAGTTGGTGGCCTCCGTGGCTTCTTTATATTTGTCTCCGCTGGCCATTTTTGTTGTGGCAAAAGTGATTGTTGGAAGTAGAGGTGTGAGGGTGCTGGTCAGTTGCGTATTATGCAATGTGTAGTTTTAACTTGCCAGGTATCCATTTAAGTTGGTGCATCTCGTAAGCGGATTATAAACATTTGAAATGGGTGTGTATGTATTCTCTTTGATTGAACAGCATGCAGAGTTCGTCGAAAAGTCAAACCGGTAGTTTAATATAATCTATAATTCGGTTAAGTTTAGAAATAATGATGACAAAGGCCTGGATGTTAATTTTGTATTTTAGATAAATTTAATATATATAACAATATAATATCGTAATTTATATTAATAAAGAAAACCAACGATATTAAAAAATTAAAATTATGATTGTCAAAGTGACCTGACATGACATGACGTGACGTGACAAAGATTACGTGATAATGAGACAAAGTTTTCGTGAAAATATGATCATTTTACAATTATGACATTATAACGGGAAAAATATAACATAACAGAGATTTCGTGATTACTCTTGAATAAATTACATCGAGGTGTTATATTTCTAACTACATCTGAAATTATTGACATCAAAATTTTATAGTACTTATTATGTTATATAAGGATATACTGTTCAAGATATCACAATGTTATAATTTAGATTTTTATTGGAGAATTAATAGTTTAAATAGAGTTCTTGCACTTTCCAGGCTATGAAAATCATGTTCGTTATCGCAACCGATAATTTTATATACTCACGAGATTGAAAGAGGAAAATTATATGTGCACAAAGGATATTTATAAATATAATCTAACAGTACTCATATTATAATATATTATGATTATATTAATATAATAAAATAAATAGACGTACATATTATGTGGAAATCCATATCAATAAATATCCATTGGGATAAAATTAATTAGGAAAAAATGAAAATGAAAATATTATATTAATCTTATTACTAAATTTGTGAATAAAATTAGTTATAGTGATGATAAATTATCATTTTTATATTATACGGAATATAAAATCTGAATTGTTAATAGGCAATTTCAAGACCATATCAAAATAAGAAGATTTCAAAAAATTACCTATATAATGTTTTAGAATATCTAAAGTTATTTTTAAGTTTTAATTCTTTGAAAATTCTTTTATATTACAAAAACGTCATCATATGAATGGACATTCAAAACACGTTCTTCATTTTTAATTAAAAATCTAAAAATAATTTATTTAATTAAAATATTCGTATAGGTATTTACGTTATAAGAATAGATTTCAATCTTATTATATAAGTAAAATTCATTTTAATTTGTCCAAATTTTAAATGCAGCCTTTTCAATATCGTATTTGTAATAAAATCTGTGTGTATAGTATCAGAATAATTTGAACATTGTTTCAAGCATATACACGCATCAAATGAAAACTAAAATAAGAACTAAAATATGACAGTTTTGGTATTACATATTGAGACGAGGAATTTGTCGCAATTATGGGTTAGAACACCTTACATTTTTATTCTTAGTTGACTCGATTCGAGAGTTGGTACATTTGATAAATAGGCAGTGCAGAGAGATTGCAGGTTCTATTGCAGTAATAAGATAGAGATCCGATGTCAGCATGAAGACAAAGTTACTGTTATACTGCACCGTTATACTGATAAAGTTGGTGTTATAGTTTTAGAAAGAAGTCGGATATTTTCAACGAGAGTAGAATAGAGTAGATATTATATCCCACCGAATTCAATTTCTAAAATTTTACCCCTTTGTATTATTCTGGTTATATCTTAAAAATGATTCGTTAGAAATTAGATTTTATGACATTAGCAAAAGAGATTTTATATAACTTTAAAAAAATGTAACAGAATTATATAAAATGTTAACAAAAATAAAACATGAACATTTCAAATATACAGAAAAACATTTTATCTTCAATTCAGATAATAAATATTCAATTTTCAAAATGGAAAGGAATATTTATAAGCACTATAGACGAATATTTTGATATAAAAATATTATTTCATGCATTTCTTCCAAATAAAATTATAATTCCTTTTTATTTTAAAGTATTTAGAAGCAAACCAATTTCTCAATTAAAAAGGAAAAAAGTTTCACAGTGCATAACAATTAACCATTTCTTATAACCCTAACCAAAACTATTTATCACAACCAGCAAGTATGCACCGAAGTCATTCAGAACGAGTTCAACAAGAAATACAATTAGGTATTTAACTGCACTGTCAACTGCACAAGTCTCCAAACATTCACAACAGAAAGCTACAGATCATGACTGAACAAACAGAAGAAAGTAAGACCTCTTACCAAGCCCTCAACCAATCCAGTTCCGTCATCGATTGGTCCGAATTCCCCGACGTCAAACGGCGCATTCTGGCCGCTGTTGATGGCAGTGAACACTCCCAGCGAGCCCTGGACTGGTACCTCAAACAGATGTACCGGGATGGTGACGTCATCATCTTCGTCCATGTCCTCTCCCCTAACTTCATGGTGCGGCTGCAAAGTTCCGCTCCGGTGGCAATAGACGTCGACTTGCGGGAGTCTATGGATGTCTCCACCCAGGCAGCCAAACATCTCCGCGAGGAGTATCAGAAGTGGGCCGACATCAATCAGATCCGCTGCGCCTTCCTCTTCTACCTGGCCCCAAAGCCTGGGGCTGCCATCGAGCTAGCGGCCCAGTCTACGGAAGCCAACGCCATTCTGATTGGTCATCGAGGTCACGGGGCATTCCGTCGAACGCTGCTGGGATCTGTGACAGATTATGTTATCCATAATGTGCGGATAGCATTGATGGTGGTCCCTCCAAGTGATTGTCACTAGAAACGGTTAACAATAAGTAACACTTGGTGTTAATAACTTGTTGTTATGTTAACCAAGTTTACAATTAATATATTATTATACAAAGAAAAATTGTTCCTTTTGTTATCCATAATGTGCTTATTTATTTAAGAATTATTAATCTAGACCTGTACACAAAATAACGGTGTAAATGACTTCAGATTATAGAACACACTTTTAAAATGGGTAATTCTATAAATTAATTGTTTATTCTGTAATTTTTTGTCGTTGAAAAAAGGACACAAAATCTGCAGCAAATATTGTAGTCAGCATGTATTACAAAATTTCATGAATATCCTAAAATCCTAAATTTAATAAAATCACAGTTAATTTATTGTACGAAGTGAAAAAGTTTTTAATTTCAAATAGATCTAAGAATTAAAAAATATAAAGATGCAAGGAAAGATCCAAAAATAACTTTCTTATACAAAAAAAGATATACAAGACATATTTTTCTAAAATTATAATTATTAATCAAAGCTTTCAATTATCATAAAATCGTAGTTTTGTCAACAAATTGCGTTGCATTTATTCGAAGAGTTCTCATATTTCGATTTAAAATGTATTTAAAAATTAGTAAAAAATTGTTGGAAGGTTCACTCAGATAGGTATTATCTCAAGTAGAATAACAAACATTACAATAATTTACCGCGTCACAAACCGCGTAAACATCATAAAATTTACCAAATTCACAGATCGAAAGTCAAAGTACATTCTGGTAAGTGTCAGCTATTCATTCTATCGTACATATATTATAGTTAATAGAGCTAGGCATATAGCTTATAGCAGTTGAGAGTATATAGGCAGCGCACCAGAACATGTGACAAACACACAATTTGTTTTACGTATATGCATGCACGCACCCATGCAGACATAACCAAGGCAGAAAATATGCATCGAGAAATTATCGAATAGTAAGCCTTGCAACCGCTGCTTATAGAAATCACCCAAACATCAAGGTTCAAGTATTATATATTTCTTCAGGATTGATATCAAAATATTAGAATTGTGACATCAGAAGGTATAATAAAGCTCTCTTTATCTCTCTCTCGCTGTGCTTTGTCCTATAAATACGAAAGCAGATTTAGTCACGTAATCACTATCTACTTGTCAGCAAGGAAAGACAGCAGAAAACAGTGTTGAGCACAAAGATGTCACTGGAACAGATAACAACCCCGAAATTGGAGCTAGAGGACTCTATCAAGGATGACACATCAGGAGAAAAATCCCGATCTCAGTCTGAAAGCAATGTGCCCGCTGCTCCTTCTGTCATTCCAAAAACTGAAGTCGGAACTCCGGGAACTTCTGTGACAGATGTCTCTATTCCAATCGTCCGGAGCATCTTGATTCCCCTAGATGGCAGTGAGCATTGCAAGCGGGCCTTCAAGTGGTACATCAGACAGATGATGAAACCAGGCGATCGACTTGTCTTCCTCCAGATTATACCGCCAATGCAGCACTACGCAACCAACGGGTTCGCCTTCGAGCAGTACACCGATATGACCAATCCGATGAAGTTGAGCGTCGATCGGGCAAAACACACCGCTAACAAGTACCGGGAGAGAGCAAAACTCCACGGGGTCACCCAGGTGAAGGCCTACATCCACATTCATCCAAGTCCAGGGGAGGCTCTTACAGCCGCAGTTCCCGAATATGGCATCGATACAGTAGTTATGGGCAACCGAGGACTGGGCACACTTCGACGTACATTTATGGGCAGTGTGAGTGATTACGTGCTTCATCACAGTCGCATTCCTGTGGTAGTTATTCCCCCAGAAAAATAAACCTCGAATCCATAAATTATTCCCAGTGACGTTGTTCTCTGCTCAACTTTGCCTTCAATTATATATTTAAAACCAAACTATTGAACTATTAAGTATTATATACTTATGCTTTGTGTATATCCTCATGTAACAAACAATATTACATTAGTCGTGTGCATTTCCTATTTATTTTATATTTTACAATACTGTTTTTATTAAGATGTTGATATTGTTTTTATCCGCTGATTGTATCTGTATTAAATTGCTATTTTTTGATTATACATATAATGCTTGCCATATATCATCTTAATATCACATCTTTACTGAGGTGCATGGTTGGGAATCTATTTTTAAAAAATCATTTACTAAATAAAAACTTATTGAAGCAGATGGACTTAATAATTTAACCAGTTAAAAGGAATTCAAAATTAAATAAAAAGAATGATAGCTTTATTAATTAAAAATAAAAGTAGTCTACGAAAAATAATCAAATGTAGATTAAAATATGATGTTAGTTATTTTACATAAATTCTCTACATAAGATAAACACAAAATCTCTTGCGTTACCATATTGTAAGGTGAATTGGATTCATTGATATCGTAATAATATTAGAAGTTAATTATACGATATCAATGGTTGGATTCCGTAAATATATATTATGGAAAATAATATATTATTTAAGAGTGCTCCTACAATTATGTAAATAATAATGTTAATGTGTCATCGAATACAAAATATTACTTATCTCTAGATTATATATTTTTTTAAATTTATAATTTATAACCTACCTATATAATAATTAGTATGCGTTAACTTTCAACATTTAGAGCTTGAAGTAAAAAAACAAACATTGCAACTTATAGATATAACTTTTATGCTATACTCTTTATATGGACATGTGAAAAAGTTGGGCATGGACTACTTGTATACATGGAGAATACTTTACAAGGAACTTCACTGTGCGTGGAGATCAAACCAAATCAAGAACAAATATTTAAATAAATAGTAATTATTTAAAAACTTCTAAATAATGATAAAATTACATGAAATTAAAATGATATATTCCATAGTCATTCCATAACAAATCACCAGTATCTTTATTTCAAAGGACTCGCTATTATAAAAGCACTCGTTTTTCTAGCAAGGCGATTGACACCATTCATCACTCTACATTATTTAACAACATCAGACAAGTCCCAACATTGAACATACTAGGCATAACTTTCAACTCAGCATTACAAGTCTCAGATCATGTCACCAACACTATCACGAGCTGCATGAAATCTTTTTATCGACTAAGAATTCTACGCAAGCATTGGTTGAAAAAAGAAGGTCTCCATGTAGTTTTCAACGCTATAATAAAGTCCAAACTACTGTTTGCTTTCCAAGCTTGGTGGGGATACACTATATACAGAATGGAAGCAGTTTTAGGAGAAGAATCAAATGGGGGCGATTGTAACAGTGATACCGAACCCATTCAAACGACAGCATACAACAAGAACACCGTTAATATAACTATGCGGAAGAAGAGATGAGCTCGATATTTTATGACGGCTCTCTGGAACGCGCACATAATGAGGGCTCAATAAAAGTATTGATTTTTAGTTCTCTCGAAAGCTTACTCGCTTAATGAGCCCTCATAAGTTTATGAACTGTCTCTCGAACACCCTCCACAGCTTCACTTTCTACACTTTCATCTACACTATCGTTCAGAAATTTGGAGTAAAATATTGAAAAACAATGAAATCGATAATGACCTTGAAAACCAACTTTTTTGTAAGGCCAGGCGCATTTGGTGTCAATGATACAAATCAATAATTAATCTGTTTCATTATTCACAATACTTATTTGCGTTCTGTCAAATGTTTTAAATATACATTATTATTAATGTGTCGACATTATAATGTAGACATTCTATATCTATACTTTATATTTTAACTTTTATACTTAGTAGTTTTAATTTAATGTCTATGATATAATTATACAAAGCATTCTTTTTTAAAGGTTTTTAGTTTTCAGATTTTAGTTTTATGAAGTTTTGTGTTTTATGTTTGTTGTATATGATGTTTTTCGTTTTAAGTTCGTTGTATGATGTTTGCTGTTTGACGTTCGCTGTATGAAGTAGAACATTTGTTGTTTGATGTTAGTTGTATAAAGTTTAATGTTTGATGTTCCTTAGTTAGTTATTTCTTTTAGTTTTTAGTAATTAGTTTGTTAGTTTTCGACCGATTTCAATAATTTTTGAACCAAAAAATGAGCAATTTTACTATGGTTAAAAGAATCTCAATAAAAGAAGAGAAAAGAGTCGAATATCGACTCTACACCCCCAAGTAGAATAAAAATGTGTAGAAAACTTGTTCTTTTATAAGCATAGAATAAATTCGTGCTCTTTAATTTTAAAAGCCCTCAAACTATATACTAAGATTTTTTTAGAACATCGATTCCAATAAAATCGTCGTAATAAAGTGAAGCCTTACCAAATTAGAGTAAAAAATAGTTATAATTTTATTTATATAAATATTTTATTGCTTGGTATAATTTAAAAGTAGTATACAAATAAATGTATATAACTCGATTTTACTTTTATATACGATCTTTGACCTATATATTATTTAGGTCAATGGTTACGATACTTGATTTACAAATATAATTTAATATGCATAGCATAGAAATCGATGTTACGTCCTCTTCTCGAGCTAAAACAAATGGGTCGTTCACATATTATATAACACCCAAGTTATATAACTATTTTTTTAAAAACTTTATACCTACTCTTTGCGGGAACCCCTCTACCGATACACAACTATAAGAAAAATATTCATATAATTAAATGAGTAGTGTTATCTCATGTTATTATTTTATTTAAAACCTACAATTAAACATTTTAGGTGGATAAAAAATTGTAAGTGTTATATAATATTAGGGTGGCTGGTTTGGTATTTTGTTATTTCGCATTATAAGGGTGGTGTGGTGCGGTAAAAATATAAAATTTTTAGTTATATAATAATGACCCCAAATCTATTTTATAATGCGAAGTTATGCAAAATATGTATTCATTTATAATTATTATTCAATAATTCAAACTTTATCATAACTTTTTGTTATACAGCCATGTATAAAATAGCCTTGCGGCACAATTAATAATGCATTATTTTGTGGAAACTAATTATTGTTTTTCTGCCTTAAGCTTGGAAGATACCCAGACAGTCAATTTCAATAATTAATTATTAATAAAATCAATAATTACTGTCTATAAATTGTGTGTATGATAATTAACTGAGTTAGGATTTCTATAAAGCATGGAAATCCAATTCTCAGTTAATTTACCATATATATTTTATTGTCAATATTCTATAGAATGTACCCTGCAGAATGTACTGCAGGAAAGATTATATCTATTAAAGGCCTTTTGATTAATTAATTGTTCATATATTATTACGGTATCAATGGTCAGTATCCGTCTTTATTGATTTTATTGTATTTATAGATTAAAAATAAAAATGCTTATTTTACAGCCAGAATAAACTTTAAATATGAAATATAAACGTGAAATATATGGCATCATACTTTTTTTCCAATTATTTGGAAAGTTTTAAAAATGTAATATCTATTTCATAGACATTATATATATAGATCTGCAATCTAAAATTAAAGCATATCAAATAGTGCAAATTTGGTATAGAGGTAGTATAACATTAGAATATAAGTTTATGGCAGACTTTTAAAGACACATGTGAATATGTTGACAATAAATGTTTATACAAACTATACAACCTTCCTTAAATTGTCGGTTTTATGTCTTGTTACAGGGTCGTTATGTGTTGTTAGGGAACTTTGCGTTTTATTGGTAAAAATTTTCACCGTGTTTGGTTAATGTCTGTTGTTGTGATTTTTCTATTAAAGCAAGATGACAAAACCCTCAATTATTCGCATAGATTTTTCATCAATGTTAGCTGATGTGTTTGCCGTCAAGAGATTATTTATTTTAAGGTTGGGTTAATTAAGAAATTATTTTCAAGATTTCCAAAGCTGACTTTTTATTGTGTCCAGCAAAGTAAGACACTGTCACAGCCAGCCATTGCATGAATAATTGGAACAGTCGACCTCGATTAAGTCGGATCATTCAAGTCGGATTTTTCTCTTAACTCGGATATTTCCTTAATCCCATTTTTGGGACTAATTCGGATTTTGTTAAACTCAGACAAAAATCATTGGTCCAAAGAAATCCGACTTAAACGAGGTCAAATGAAGTGCTTGTGCTTTTATGTATCGACATTTTTTAATATTTCATTGTTTGTCAGGAAGCGGAAAGTCCTTCCTGAAACGAAGGATATCCACGATGATCATCTTCATGTAGATTACATATGATACTGGAGAAACAGCCATGACTATAACATCAATGTCACGGATCGAATTTCTGCTTTATTATGGCCACTGTGAGCTGCATGGAAAATCTTTTGGTAACTGTAGAGATTTGGTCAAAATGAAATCTCCAGTAGTGATAACAAGCTGTTACTAGGAACTGACCTTGATTGACCTACATCCATTGGGTGTTTGATCATATAGAAACGGGTGCGCCCATGTAATGGCCCCATGGCCATTAGAGAGTAGTTTTGCGATGGCTCAAAGCGACGTGTTATACTACCTTTATACAGACTACATTTGGTATAGAGTTTTCATAAAAAATGCACAATTCACCCATTGTTTGATGGTTACCTGCCTAACCAGATAAATAATATTCAATACGATACAGAATATTGAATTGATTAAAATAAGTAAAGTGTAAAATGTTTTCATATTCATATATTAGCACCAAGGAGTTCCCATTATAGAATTTTTTTAACAACTACATTATTCTAAAGTTCCAAAGCTACACAGGAGTCCTATCTTTCTTAAAATAATTATGATTTTTCTTTAAATAAAATTTAAATAGATTTATTTAATATAATCAAAGAATTTCTTCACAAGCATAATTTAACGTTACATTCGGCTACATTCTTTTTTCCACATTAACATTCTTGTTAATTAATAATACATCCGCAAATGATTGCTTTGAGAAAAACCCAACCAATGTATGCATTGAACTAATAATAAAAATGACATGGAAAATGACATGACATATTCAAAAATTAATCTCATGAAATTTTGAATGTGTCAATTATTGAAAGAGTTGTTTTAATGGTGTCATATTTTACATCCAAAGTTCATTCTTCTGGTAATGACCTTGTTGAGAATCTTACCAAAAGATGATTGATTATTATGAGGATCTCACAATAGTACTAAAATTCGTGGTATTTAAGACAAGAAAGGTTAAAATAGTAAACAAAATTTCTTTCAACTTAAAGAAAAAACTTGTGTTAAAGTAAATGCGTCTATGTGATCGATAATGTCAATATTTGTGCAATGAATTTCTGTTTACTATAATTGTTAATTTTACGAACTAATGTTTTACAACTTTTATCTCAGAGAATTTTTTAAGTAAAAATGATCAAATTTGTATGGTAAAAACACAGGAAAATTAAAAAAGACCTTTTAGTTAAATTGTATTGCATCATACATTTATTATATTTAAAATTAATACATTTCCTTATAAATTATAATAATACAATATAAATCCCATGTTTTGTTATTATTTATACTAATATACATTTTTATACACTTTATATGGCTATTAAAATATTTTGATGTATAAAAGAATTAGTAATTCATTTTCAGAATTATTATACATGTAATGAGCATACAAATTGTATTAACTAATTTAATAATATTTTTTCTATCGAAGTTATGCTTACATATATTTATCTACTCAGTCAGCTGACAACACAACAAGACTTTATCTACAGTGGGTCATCTAGCGCCACAAAATATACAAATTGAACGGTTTGCTTTTAATTCGATTAACAATATACACAACTATATATGTCAGGGTTCAAAAAGGGGTTGAGTGGTCCTTACACATCTTGAATTGTTTTATATCAGATTCGCCTTTTATAAAATATCTATAATTGAGTCAAATGGCGCATCATGATATGGACAATGATGTGTTTGAATTCACCTCTGACAAACATTGTATTCTAATTAGAATGTATAATTAAGTAATTAGCTTATAACGATTGTAAGATATATACAATACCAGCCTTTGATTTGCACGAGGATATTGCGTGAAACGGAATAAACAATATCATAGAAAATAATCGAACTATAATATGTACTATTATATTGTCCACTTTTAAAGTAAATATGAATAAAAACATAGACTGATATTGAAATACAATTCTATAAGATTCTATTGAGATTATAACCTTATGTAAATGTGTAAAACAAAAACTAATAATTGTATAACAGATGTTATAATACCGTTGGTATTTAGAACCTCAACTGAGAGTTAACTCAAAATACGATTTATCGATCAAGCCGAAAATTAAAACGATGAAACTTAAAACATATTATCAACAAAATAAAAAATTATCTTTTGGGGTAGGTTTTTCATTTATAAATAACAAAGTTTATAAGCTAAGAGTTATATGAGTTTAATCCTTAATTTTATATAAAAAAACATATTCTTTAATTAAATATAGATTACTACGACAAAATAATCAACAAACAAGAGTTTCACCCTTGTCAATTTTAAATTAAAGATTTTTAAACTCAAGAAACCTTAAAGTTAAGATTAATCAAAGATTCGCTAATATGGTAAAAAATGCTACAAAGAATACAATATTATAAAAAATTGTTTTGTAGCATAAAAACTTTAATTTGAACTTATAAGTAGATATGTAAAGTACTATTGTTATAATAGTAAAACAATTTAGAAACAACGGCGAAATACTCCAGACATGTAGTTACGTCTAAAATTTCTCTAACAAATAATTGTACTACGATGATGTATGTACTTGTTGGGAAGTGTGTTACGAGGAGGATGAACAATTGTCTCCTTACAAGAAGCTCTTGAAAGGTTAGAACCTGACACCACCGATATAATCATCGCTACCTGACCTCAAATATGCTATCTTACTCAGCAGAGACGACAAAGGTGTTGGCTGCTACGGAGTATCTCTGTTTCATATGTAGTGATCTCTCAAGGTCAAGTTCTTGTCAAACCTACATGAGAGCGTCTTAAGCTGCCTTTTCATTGGACCACAGAGCACATGTGTGGCGGTTCTACCAAGACTACTTAAATAAATAAACCATCGCTATTTGAGGTATTTATTATGAGCAGTTGAAGAAGGAACTTAAAGTATTTGTTTGACTAATAAGATTACTACAACTCTAAAGTTTATTTTACAGTTTTACTAAAGATTTCCAAAAGTAAGCTGTTGAAATATTTTTTGCTCATTCATCGTAATTCCTGTTGTATTAATAAAATTGACCCTTTTGCAATTTCAGTTGAAAATGTCTCTTCGAATAGTGAAAGACCAGCCTACAGAGAATAAGGAAAACAAATCCATCCTTTCGCGACTACGATCAATCCACCGGTCCCGGAGTCAGATAGTCGGGAAGAGCAACAGTATTGACATTCCTCAGCCCAACCCGAAAGACGCCCGTGTGGTTCACAGCCATGAGGACAACTGTACACCGCGTGCTACTATTTTCTTTAATATGAGCACAAACCGAAGCTACCAGAGCAGTGAAAATTCTTCAGACCAGGAGGGCCGACCCACCCAGGTTAAACCCTCTCGCTTCAAGCGCTATCGCAAAAACAGCGGCGATGGTCCCAAGCGAAGGTCCGTCAGCGTTACTGCCAGTGAAGTAGACAGTTCATCGAACGACATCCTTCGTGAACACTGGAGAATGGAGCGATCCGGTAAACGAAGAGTGCTCATTGCCATTGATGAGAAGGCCAACAGCGAGCGAGCATTCCGCTGGTACTTAGACTACATGATTGAGCCCGATGACCGGGTGCTTCTGGTACACATTACAGAGCCCAATATCTCAATTGGAGCGGGGATAACACCAACACGAGCCATAGACACTCAGCGAGACTCCAAGATGTACATGCGCAACTGTCAGTCCCTGATCGATCGATATTTAAAGCGTGCAAGGGAGAGTGGCTATGAATCACAGGTGGAGGCCCATGTCTACCTCAACTGGCGTCCCGCTGAAGCTCTTGTAGCTACTTGCACGACACTTCGTGCGGATGTTATAGTCTTGGGGTCGCGAGGAACGGTCCACTCGACTGGACTACGAGGACTGTTCATTGGCAGTGTTCTCCGGTATGTCATTAATCATAGTGATATTCCAGTAACAGTAGTGCCACCTTACGATGTCACACCCTGCCCTGAAGACGCTCAATGTAAAATGCTTTCCAAGAACAAGAAAAAAGTTGTGAAAAAAGTATCCCTTTAGCTACATCGGAAATTGTATAAATTGTTCCTCATAAACTCATATGCATTTTATTTATGACTTTGACACAAAACCCGAACAATATTAATTACATATATGTACAGAAAGTAAACTTATTTTACATTATATTAGTGCATTAACTGTATATACTTATTTTGTAAATAAATAAAAAGTATTCAAATCAAGTATCGGCTTTTTTAAACTTATATATTATGACAAATCGTCATTTTAGAATATAATTGTCTTTAAAATATCATATTTTCAGTGTTAGTTTAAACTTTTGAATGATATTTCTGTTTTAATTAATTGAGTGCAATGACTTATCGTTCTGGCAGGGGACTTTAACCTCGCATAATTTAAAGTATTTACGTCTAGAGGAGCTACTATACTCAAAAGGCTTCTGTTTTAGACTAACACGAATGACGTTTTAATTCTAGTATAGAGAACTTCCATCATGAAAGTATAAATATGTAATGTAGATTTACAATGGAATGCAAAATTAAGCATGAAATTAGTTTATATACTGGTAATACAGTAGAATTCGTCTATATCGGGTTCGCACCGGCAAAATTCCTATCTATTAAATGATATTTACATGTTATATCATATTTTAGTTTATGTACTACATGTAATTTATTCGTCTATATCGTATAGAATATAATTTATTAATATTTTGACATACATATAAAATACTTCTATTCTATGAGACAGACAATCAGCTATTAAATGTTACCTATGCGCTATAGATAACAATTTCACTATAAGTAATATGAATAAACTGTGTCACAACAAATAATATATTCATGCAAAACTTCAGTCGGTAGAAAGATCAAGGAGTGATACATTTTTATTAAGAAAAAAATTGTATTCTATCTAAAAGATAAACTGCAGTTATACAAATAGTACATAATATTAAATGCATATTACAAATAAATACAACTACTTAAATATTTTTAGGACACTTTTCATTATTTGTATACATATTTCATTAATAATATTTATATAATTTTGTGTTTATTATTTGATTTAATAATTGTCTTATTACAAATCATTTTCATATAGTATTTATCTTATCGTTTATCATAATTACCCTATACCAATTTTAATACAATTTGAAATTTTAAATATATACAAGTTCCTACATATTCATCTATATGGCAATTTTTAAAGTGCAGTAACTATGTGAATACACTATATATAGGCGAATTCTACTGTATTTATGAAAATTGCCAAAAAATCATAATGGATTTGATTAATTTTATCTAAATTTTAAAATAAATTTAATGTTGTTTTTTTAATTGGCAAAATGTTTATATTTTTTATTTGACTAATTAAGCATTGTCAATATTATATGTGCAAAATACAAACTTTTTGATTTAAAAAAAGAATACCTATAACTGTATAAACTTATTTAATGCTAACAAGAGTACTTTAAAAAAATATGAAATATTTAAATCAATTGAAAAATTTTCGTTTGGGTGAATTTGGTGTCATCTGTCAAGTTGTATTATTTATTGAAGTGAAGGCGTCTGAAAAGTGCGAATCTTGTGTGAAATGATAATTGACTTATTGTAAAGATTAGATTATCTGTATCTGTCAAAACATTATCAACTTTACCTGATACCGACAGCCTATACGACCAAAACTTATATTTTGTTACCTAATACTGACAATATTCCATTCCACTCAATAACTTATCTGTCTCAAATATTGAATTCAAGTGTATTGGCATAATTAAACAGAACAATAAATTAATTGGGCTCTTTAAACTACACCTTATAACCTTGTAATTAGCTACAGTAGTTTAACAGAGATACAAGATTTCGACCGACAAATGTGAGGTCTTTATTTTAATAAATAAGACACACCCTAGGTGAGATATACCTATACCTCAAAAGGATGTCAACTTATATCATACGTTTTAGATAACAACTTGCACTAAAACATGTAAGTGATAATATAAATGTTAGTTAGTTATAAACAAAGAGTTAGACATCACTGCGGAGCATAATTATTTGAAACGACTATCGGACAAAACAAACTTTCGAGGTCCAAATTGATCTGTATTATGGATCAATTATTCCTTTAACATTAAAATTCTGTAATATAGTCGATAATGTTTAAAAAACTCTTTAGCATAACTTCTCATTTACTGAGAGGTATTCTCTATTCTAGTGATTGCGTAATTTGATACTTTTATAAATTTAGTTAAGACAGGACAGGCATTCATCTTACCCTGTGATACAGTAAACTAACCCCAAAGCAGATGATAGTCCGGGATCCCAGAAGGTTTTAATCAAAATGTTTGTTGCAAAAGGTTTGATACTTTTATCAAGTAATATGATCCATGGGATGATTAAATATGTAAGTCGTAAGTTGCAGAAATTGTGCATTATTTTTTAATGTTTTTCTATATTGAAGAATATGAAAAATTTCTATGATTTTCACCCAATTTTCATGAAAATGCACATTTTTTAAGAATAATGTTATTCACACTTTTGAATAAATTGATGCATATAATTTTGTTCATCTATATAGATTTCAAGCAAAATTATATATGGATAAGCCAACTAATTATTTTCGAATATTTCAATTATGGTTCTCAAGCTAAAATATGCCTAAAATAGGCTTTAGTACTAATAGGTTTCTGGAAAATGATTAGCATGACTTTTAAATGTAATTTTACTTGTAATATGTGGAAAACATTTAGATGAACAAATTTTAACTTCAATATTTTCTTTAAAATGTGGATTTTTATGAAAATTGGGTGAAAACCATATATAAATTTTTCCTATTCTTCAATATGGAAAAACACTAAAATACTCATAAAAAAATAATGTACAATTTCCACAACTTAAGACTTACATATTTGATGATACCATGGATCATATTACTTGATAAAATATCAAACCTTTTGATTGAAACCTGGGATCCCGGACTAAGATAATAACATCAAAAACACTGCAATTTGATACTGTTTTTGCCACTAACTTTTAATTCATCAGTAATCAAGTACGGTCTAAATTATGTCGAGTTTGTTGAAGCGTATTTATATTAATTTAAAATATATATTTTAGTTCAGAAGTCTATGAAATAAAACGAAAACGTATAATAAACTACAACTACTACTAAACACAATTAACAATGTTCTCAATATTGGGTAACAGAAAGAAAAGAGAGAATGTATTTTAAATTATAGAAAATGTATTTATTATATAGACGGCTTCATTGAGACCAATTATTATTGATACACGGGTGTGGGTGCTTGTAGGTTTTATTTACAACAAAAATAGGCATTATAGTTATAATCAATGTTACAATTCTTGTAAAAACTTCTAAGTGTAGCAACATAATTAAATACAATATTTACACATAATTATTAATCAATAGTAATAATGACTGCTCGTACGGCACTTCATGTTGCCATGGTTTCTACAAAATACAACTCTGTTAAAATATAGGATTTAAAAAGGGGGTCGGAATGTGTTTTGGTCAGTCCAGCATGATTAGCAACACTCAATATTATTAAATTGGAGTCAAAATCGTCGTAAGGCATGTTAGTATGTTGAACGGAGATTGGTTGTGTGGGTGGCAGTTACATATAAATCAATCGATAAAGAAAATAAATAGGTCAATGTAAGAATACTAATATAAGTCGAAAATGGTATTAAGAACATATTGTAGTAATTCTGAAAAGGTTGCAAATACAATAATAAAACGTAAGAGCTCAAAGGAGGAAGGCACATGCATGCACTAGTTCATTGCGATGGGTTTCGGTTGTGGAGGGTAAACCGTACTTAAACCATAAAATAATGTATTGGTCATTGTAAATGCACTGCGGGGAATGAATAACTTGGAGATATAAGGTTGCCGAATGATAATCGGACAAATCAACGCACAGAAAGTAATATAAGAGTACATGGATCAAATAGACTACATATGTAGCGGTACTGTCTGGAGGTAAATAATAGTAATACTGAATATATAAGATACGTACCCTACAAGTCAAAGTTAATACAATAAATAATAATAGTTGAATCTGTGCAATAAAAATCTAATAAATTTGACAAACAGCCAGAAGGCGAAATATCACACAGTGTTTCTTGTTACTCGTATTGCCTATTTATTGGGGATTACAAATAAATATTAACGGAAGAGGATAAAAAAATTACACGACGGTTTAAAACATCTCGGGGGTGGTAAAAGCAGGCTTGTGTGTAAACAACATCTGTCTCGATACAAGTACAAATTGGATAAATTATTGCAATAATACAAGCTGTGAGATAATATTGTTATGAAGATAATCGGTTGAATCATGTACGAAGTTGAGTGCAGATAGAACAACTCACAAAAGGGTTGATTGACAAGGAGGACAAACGTCCAATAAGATTGCAGCAAACACGTGGCTGGCATGTTAAGTATGCATGTCTGCAGAAATGTTGTTTTAAGGTAGAGGTCGGTAGTATAAAAGAGGAATTTACCCCCCCCCCATTGTCTTCTCAAGAGACATGAATACCCTTTTTTGTAGGCTTGCTGATCAGTGCATAGACTGTGTTCTCCTCGCCAACGGTGTAGTGCTTCACGGCGGTGGGGCGGTTTGGCAAGACCTGGGAACGTTGGGACTGCGTCTGTTGATGACTACTGTACTGGTTAGGTTGACAGAGCGGAATTGGAGGCGGCAAAGGTGGAGCGGGGCGACTGGCCTTGCTGTTGCCACTAACGACTAGGGAGTCAAGATTCTGGTAGCCGGGATCGTCCTCCAAATGTAGAGATTTGGCGCGTCTAAGGAAGATAATTATACGAAACGTCAAATGGTTAGGTGGTCGGGGTAATAATACAACTTACAAACAATCGTGTTGCCGTTTAAAGTTTAAAATGAATTGATGTTCATTCTCCTTGCTCTAATTCTTAATACAATATCTTATAAAAAATAATAATAATTTAAATCAAAATTAGGATAATTTAATTTATGAAATAGTGCAAATTCATACGAGCGACCTAAACAGTATTTCGATGTTACACGTATACAACCAACCTTAATGTCAATTATAATATCGACAATGATCCATTATTTAAGGTCAAATATTACACAAAAATGTAAAGATTGTGAAGGCAGGTACATATTTCAACTCGTGTCCTAGACAGATAATGAAACATCTCAGATATAATAGACATAGGTAGCCTACACAGCCAAAACATTACTATAGGTATCCCAAGTATAATACACACCCTAATCGAAAAATTGTTCAACTTGCTAATCATTATTATGTTCTTTAGAATAAGTTCACATGACATTACAGATCAAATAGTTCTTTAAAAGTTCTCTAAAGGGTAAAGCATAAACTACTTTCAAAATAAAACTTTTCCGAGAGAGTTGCTACTCTTTCTTATTTAACCAAATTCAAGATAGCATTAAAAAATATAAATATAATATATATTTGTATAAATTTTAAGCATTGTTATTCTAACACCATTTTCCACTAGCACACTATTGTAATACTTTAATTCTAGCACACCGTTTTGAAAATAATCTGGAATTACTCAATAGTGGATAATTATTAATTATGCTAAAACTTGACCAATCTAAGAAATAAAAGCGGAAAATGATTAGAATTGCACAATATTATGGACATGAGTAGTGGTTATAATGGTTATTTAATCGCAAATTTATATATAATACAATCAAATATATAAAGTTATTAACTTTAAAGTTTATCCCCGAGAAGAAAGTCAATGTTAAATACCATTAAACAAGATGTTACTAAATATGTAGGAATTGTGCAAGAAACAGGAATGTGAGCATATATTAAAGAATGAGATGATACCTTCGGAAAGGTGGCAATAGGAGTTCTGGAGATAGAGAAAATTAAATAATGAAAAATGGGATATGAGGAGGAACTTTTTTAGTTTGGATATGTTAAAAAATATACATAAATATTTTCTCAAAAGTTAAACAATGCTATATAATGTTTATTATCAAATCCTCAAAGTGAGACAAAGCCACTTCCGAAAATTAAAGTTATACTTAATAATATTCTTAATTGTCTATAAGAATAATTAATAAGTAAGTTTATAAAATAAATATAGTTCCCTTATGTGCTAGCTTTCTTATATAATATAGTACCTATATACTATATACAAAATTATTTGAAGTTCGAATCCATTTAATGATTATAGTTATTTCAATTCTATCCAAGGATCAAACTGGATCATTTGAAGTTCTCAGCATAAATAAGAATATCAAAACCACTAAGAGTGGAACAAAGTTTCGTGAATAACATTAACTTATTGAGTTATAGGAACATGGGTGTAATCACCACTTATTTTCGGAAAGATTGCTTGGTATGTACTTTAAAATTAATCAAAATTAACAAAATAGTGTACAGAATGTATTATGTCAAAGAATATTTATAAGATTTAAAAAACCAAAAAATTCATTTTGTGCGTATATGCATATATATGGGTGAATGAGTACAAAATATACTTTATTCGTATGAGGTATAGGTTTATCTTTGAATACTATCATTGTAATTACATACTTGACATTTTGTTAATATACCATTCTAATGGAACACGGTAGCTAACCGGTGCGGTGTTATAAGGTATAGTCATTTCTTAAAGACCCAACTTTTGCAGTTTCAATAAATCAATGCTGTGAAGTGGACCGCCTCTTGACCGTTCTATAACGTCAGGAAGCAAGTACACAATATCTTTATTGTATTAAATATAACCGGCAGATTTTAATCACGATCACTAGTGATGAGTTGATCTAATTTAATTCAACTTTGAGCACTTTAATAAATCAGTTCAACTGAATAGACGAACTATTTATCAAAAAGACTTCAAGCTTATTAAAGGTCATTAGAACAAAATGATTAAATTAAAAATAATTTTGTCTATTCGGCGCTACCTAAATATAAAATAAAACGGAAATAATGATTTTGTTAGTTTATCGATTAATTGTGTTTGTCGAATGAGTCATCATTCCTTCTCGTGTGAAAACCACAATTTCAAAAGTTTCTATCTAAATAATATCCAATTTTTCCGAATCTAACGATTTATATCTCAGATTGGAAATAGTTTTTGTGATCATCTGCCCACAAATCATTCACATAATCCTTATAAGCCTTGAATACATTATATGTTTACTTACAACAAAAAGTAACCAAAAAACCAAATAATGATACGTAAAAGATAAGATTCCTCCAAAAATTGTGGATATGGATGTATTTGTGAGAGAAGAAAGACAACCCTTAATTCCGGATTGTTTTAAACAGAATCTATATTGATCTTATATTATTTACAATGCATTATCCTATAATTGGAAACTTTTTCGATGAAATAGTAGCACGTGATATCGGTATAGAAATAAAATGGAACATGCGAGTTAAAAACAACATATTATGAGTAAATCTGTATCAAAATTATACGAAACCTGTAAAAGATGAAAATGTTTGAATCGAAAGATTTACATCCGTCGATTTGTATGAATATTCAAACAAGAGAGTAGTGGACGATTTGTTTCTGCACCAAAATGCATGAGAACAACATCAAATAAGGGTGAGTCTCATTGCCCAATATAAACAAAATATAAACTAAGAAGGTTAAAGTGGCTAGAACAAAACTGATCACAAAGAGAATGATTGCAAGAAACGACAAGTGTGTACTACAATACAGCATGGTATGATCTGGAACTCCGTGGTAGAAGAAGACAGTAGGATTCACGTGAAAACACACTCACTTTAGGGGCGAAATAAAAGTCAGACGGTAATGTGAGAAGGAAAGGTCTCAACTAGGTAAATATAATAATTATAATAAATGCACACACGCACACATAAAAATCATTTTAAGTAAAGGATATTAAAGAAAAGAGAAATTGATCCAAATCAAAACTTGTCTACATCGATGAAATAATAATGACGAAAATTAGCTCATTTACATACAGTACATGACATAGAGTCAGTCACTGCAGTCATAGAGAAAATAATGTTAACTAAAATTGACCAACAAATTACTATGAAGGAAGAGATATTCAATATCCAAGTGAAAGAATGACGCAGTTATCTAGTTGTTATTCTCTAATAATACATTAATTAAATCACGATAAAGAGTTGATCAATTTTATTTAATAGAATATAAATAGTCAAGTTTTTTTTAGTTTAAATATGAATGCAGGTGAATATCTTAAATACAGAATTTGAATAATTAATCCTAAAATTACTTTATTATTCCAACTAGTCATTGTAAGTATTTATATAATACAAATAACATTTATATACGGATTAATAAAAGATTGAGTATATAATATGAAAAAAATAACAATATATGAAACAATACAAAATGTATAAAACTGTATGTGATAAAATTAACCGCTAATAAAAACTACAATAAACAAACAGAATATTTATATAATAATAAACTACAAGCTTATTTGATCACAGAAGAAGACATGAAGTCGAAACGTCTGATAATTTAGAATTTATCTTTTAGATTTAATTTGGTATGTTGATTTTTAGCGGTCAGTTTTATCACAGTGTTTTTTATTGTATTTTACTTTTATTATATATTTTGTATTAATTGTATATTTTTATTATGTGCCTCTTTGATAAACTTCGACATATTAGATATAATATGAAATTTATTAACTGTTTAATCAAAAATATAGTATAAGATTCGAATGCTTCTATAAAATGTATTGAACGTTGGTAAATAATTGTTATAATATTCTATCTTCTGCAATTTGTACAGAAAAATCATATAGAATGAAACATTTGAAAAAATACATTACAGTTGATTCGCGGGTGTATTCCCCGGGGTTGATAACAATTTAGTATAAAGTGAAGACGAACAGCTAGCCAAACGAATAATTCCCAAAATTTCCTGAGGCGAACGATCAGAGAATCATTCAAGTTGACAGTCAAAAAAGTTATCTACATTAATTATGACATCAGTATTCCAGTATTGTTGGTTTGTTTTAATTCGTGTTAATTGCTAACTGTGATCAAACATTTGTTTTACAATACTATATCCTTTATTTTTTAACGAATCATATTTTGTCATAAATCTGAACCTAATACGAATTTTGTGTTTAATGATTAAAATAAACTTTCGTTGAAAGATCTATCTGCTAAGCAATTTAATATTATTCATTGTAATTTATATTCACCTGCATTGAAAAAATTATTTTCATAAACGGAAAAACGAACTGTTCTAAATTGACTGGCAACCACCGAAAATTTAATTTAAATAAATTAAATAAATGAGAATATAATGATAACATAGTAAATGATATACAGTATCGGTATTTATACAATGCCAATCAGGAAAACTCTGCAACCAACTTACCAAGACATACCAATTAGGCACTATAAGTACTGGGGGGAAATAGAGCATAACAAAAACCAAAGTTACAAAATGTTACTGTTTTATGGAGGAATCAGATGCAGAAGAAAATATTATAATATCTCGTACAAAAGGATTAGAGTACAGAACGTTTTAATTATACAATCTATTCTTGTTATAATAAGCAACGATACGATCACTGACAAACGTGTTTATAATGAGAATAGTGGAACCAGGGCAGTGATTGATACATAGTCATCCATACTTGATCTCAAATCTGAACAAGATAACTGTTCAAGGAAAGTGCAGGACTATTAATTGGTCTGTTACTAACACCATGTCATAGACACGTTTGAACCACGAGTAGGCAATTAGCACGGTCGGACAGTAACACGGTACAAGTACCACTTAGACGAAGAACTCTAGTGTCGGACATTTTCCGTTAGTCTTAGAGATAGATAAATAGTGGAGAGTGGGGTACGGGACCTACGTAACTGATAACATACTAAATAAACAAAGCGTCACGTACACACACATTCTTTGGTGATAAAAGTGACACCCTTCCCTCAATGATCACTGATTATCAATCAATACATGAGTGGATGTTTAAAATTCGCACGTGACCAAACAATAACATGTTTTTATTTTCAAAATGAGATTATTTCGACAATATCACGTAGACTCAAGTTACAGGTCTCAAATATTTTTTCACAAAATAATATAACGCATGGTATCATTAACATTTAAATAACTCACCTGTTTCCTTGAAGATAAGACCCTCCATCACTCGAGTTATAATTGGGCTGAAAATTTCAAACATTGTAGCATGTCAATAAAATTGAATTCATGCAATATTAAAATAATTTGAACAATGAGCGACACCCACCTCTATTTTCCCTCTAAGATGTTGCACCTGCTTCATACGATCAGCATTGCCCACATTGGGTCTGAGCGGTGCATGATGTCCCACTCCCAACGGCTCATAGACACTGCGCTGTCCCTGCACCTCTAGCGCGTGCTGTTGTTGCCATATACGCACCCGTTCTGCACTGGAGGAGTGCCGCCCATCTGTCTGATGTGGTAGAGCCTGCTGTGTCTGTGGCTGATGATCTGTCTGCAGGTACAGTGACGTCGTTGGCTCCGTGTTAGCACTACGACTGCCCAAAGACGACTTTCGGGAAGAGGATTTACCCAATCTATTAAGGTGATACGAGAATAATAAGGAATCTTTAAAGCAGCACCTTCTATTTATTTAGCTTCTTCAATATGAAACATTGTCGATTATTTAGGTCACATGCACGACACTTCTTAAGTGGTTACTTAGACACACCCTCGTCAAAAAAAATAATTAAACCAAATAAATCATTGTCAATGTTTTATAACGATAACCTCATGACATTAGCCTTAGTTCTTTTATAACTGATGAGGTGGGGGGGTGCGATTGACGAACCTTTAATATTACCTTTGTCCATTGAATAAATGATAAAAAACTATTTCATAAAATAGTTTGACAAAATATAATTTATACAATATATAAATTTGATTTAACAATATTAAGAACAATATAATTACTGACTAAACTGACGTAAATTTTACATAAACAATAATTATTGTAAAAAAAAATTCAAATCAATCTTCAAAATTACAGATATTATTTATTCATTTATTATCGTCATTAGTAAACTTGAACGACAACATCCAGTCACAGTTGAAACGTCCATTTAAAATCTATCAAAAGAATAAATTATGCATAGAGTGAAGGTTCCAAATAAATTGTAATTATTATAAAAGGCAGCTTAAAATTATGTTAATTACAAAAGATTGATCACATTATGAAAATTTTATTGCATCTTTTCCTTGTAGCATGCTACGTACAAAAAATCCTACCCAGTTCTTTCTAATCAAATCTTCGCGTAGTTTAATTAAATAATTAGGTTGCTCGTTCAACTGAAAATTTCTGGAAATTAATTTTCGCTGCTGATATCACATCCCTTATTAAATATTTATTCTGGATTGATAAAGATAATTCTATGATAGAAATAAATATTTAAATTAGATTTGAAATAATCGTTTCAAAATCCAATTAGATTACACTTTTAAACGAAATAATATTAAATAGCGAAAAAGGATGACATATAAAAGTTTGCACAGGAAAAAGAGAAATTTGAGACATCTACTAGGATATAAATTTATAAAAAAACTCGCTTGCATTTAACTTGAAATGTTTTAAATATTTTAACAGCGCATCGTTTGACTAATCAATTTGAGATAAATAGAAAAAAAGAAATTATTAAGATTTTTACTTCCAAGACAATAACTCCCATGACTGCTAAATAACTTTGATAAGGAAAAAATTATATTTTAGTTCAGATATTTTAAGTCTCTTGCATGGAAGGAATAAAACCAAGTTGCTAACATTCTAAAAGATTTATTGCCGGTTGAGAACGTAACAGACGTAGATTATTGTTTGCCAGGGAGGAAAGTGGTTGAATTATAAATAAATGAAGCTAATTCTCATTCTTCTCCTGCGAGACACGATAGTCTGATTTTTCTGTGAAATTGATTTTCTTGTGGTAATTTAATCTGTAAATTTTTGGGTGATTTAAGAATAATTATCACAACGACCAGATGTTATTTCCTTTATTTATTCCTTTAGTATCACTAGAGAAATTCTGCAATTACAAACTAATCTCACTTGAACATATCCTTGAAGTTAGCCAGAGCACTTTTCTTTGCAGCCTTCTTACTGTCCGCCTCCAACGACGAGAGTTCTACGTGATGCAAATGCTCCTGCTGAACTGGGGCCTGACTAACCTGGAGCATGTTGTGGTGTGAATGGTGTCTTTGATGATGACCTTGGTGATGGTGATGTGGGTGGGAGGAAGAGGAGACGGCAGACTGCTCCGAAGGGTCAAAGGTCGCCTGATAGGACCTGTCTACAGCACGTCGGAAGCTGCTGTTGGCAGCCCCGCCACGCTTGATTCGAGGGGAGGAGGTTTCGTCGGGGAATCCGGAAGATTGGTTGTTTCGTTGATGGAGATTGTTCATACTGTCTGCGGATCGCATGGGATTGTGATTTCCGTCTGTGGAGGCCAACGAACGTTAAGCACAATTAAAAACTATTAGAGAAATTATGAAACAACATGAAAATTAGAAAGCTTTATAAATGTTTTCATATTTTATGTATTTTTATGCAAGTAAATGCAGGTATGAATTATGATTCAGAAATCTGAATTGATTTTCATTAAAATGAATAAACAACAGCTGTTTCAAGGATCGATTTGTGGCAGAATATTGAGTAGAAAAAATCTATTCTATTATAGACGTATTCAGTCAGCAAACTAATAAAATAATTATATTATATTCAAGCTGAAAATCTACAAGCAATAAAATACATTAGAATTGTCAAAACAATTAATAGATTATTCTGCATGCAAAGTTATACACAGTAACAAATAAAACAGAATTATAGAGATAAACACACGGACTAGAGTGCATGACTTAAACACTACAATACCACACGAAAAGAATAACATTTAAGAACATAAAAAAATAAAAAAACATAACATTATCAAAATTATAAATAAGAATACCATCTATAAAATTGAATATTAAATTAGTTATTGATGGGAACAGTAAATATTGAAATTAACGGAAAATCTTAAATGGATTACCACATAATATTTCCGGAAATGTATAGTAATACAATAATGTAATATTAAAATTGAAATTTATGAAATTATTTAATGTTGCCATGTATTAATTTATATGAAAGTGATAAATAAAACTGAACTATAAATAGTATATAAAAAGTTTATGTTAAGAAAAACAAATTTAAAACATAAAACTACATGCATGTAAAATATACAATATTACTTATTCAATAACAAAAAGTTTAATCTAATAACGATATTAAAATTTAAAATAAAATCTACTACTTGAAACTAAAACTAGTAGTATAATAAACCAAATAAGAATGTTAGAATACTTAAATGAAAAATACAACATGTAATTATTATAATATGCCTTATAGTTAATTATTATTTAAAGCAATACGAATATTTTGCGACAGTCAAAGTAAACGTTGAAAGTTCAAGCGAAATTTCATAGCTACAATAAAAAGTGTTAATGATTTTAATTTGTTGGCCACCATTGATGTTAATGAAAATATTAGTAACAACAAACACAACAGAAGAAAGTAATTAAGTGAACGAGAAAAGTTGAAACTGAACAAAATAAAAAAAGCATCAGCAGCATAAGTAACCAGAAAGCTATTTACGATTTCAAATCGATAATAACCAATACAGAAATATAATATTCACTTTATAAGGGTTGCATATAAATTAAGCATAATGTTATTATTATTATTTGTCTGTATTGATTATTAATCAGCACATGAAACGAGGAAGTTGTGAGGAATTGAGAATAGAGACAAAGGAGGAGGAAGAAGAAGAGGGATGGCTTAGTGACGTACTGTAACCTGTGACATTATTGGAGAGAATCGATTCAACAGAGACGGCATGTGTCAATAGAGCCATTGCTGGAGGGATATAAGTGCTGTGGATACCTGTGGTTGCCGGGCTGGAAGCAACCTCTCGACAATGGAGTTTACTGGGAGGCTGGGCCAATTCACTCGCTGTAACATCAACTAGAGAAGTGGACCATAACGTTTAAAACATATTGTTGGCGATAGATCCAAGGGTTTAGAGAAGAGAAAGACTGGGAAGAATGGAACGGTCTATATATTATTATAATATCGAGATTATAGTTTAGTTGTATTTATTCACCAAAATAAAACACAACAAAAGGGGGGAGGGTTTCTAATATTCCAATAAATACACATACAGTTTAAATCATGCAATTCCAAGGAAGTATTAGTAAGAGTATAATTACCATCATGCTTTGATGAATTATAGTTGGGTGGGGGCTGCCTCGACATACCACCACTGACCGGGGTTGCCGGCAACTGTCTGACATGTCGCCCGGCAACCACCGGGATCGATTGGCCATCCTGCCGCCGATTGGCTGATGCCTCACCGCCCTTCTGGATTTGTCTCATGCGGGAGGCCGAGGGCAGAGTTGCATAGGGTCTACCCATGTCTGGATTACACATGCGAGGTGGTGTGTCAAAGGTTAGTCGTAATTCATGCAATAATAAAGGCAAGCCCAGTTAAATTAGGTTATCCGTTATTTGGGAGGAGTGACTACATACAAGGGAGGAGGGTCCTTTCATGCTGGGGATACTTTCGACTTGAGAATTAACTTTTGATATTTTCTAACAGTGCAGTAGTTGGACGTTGGTTTGGGTAAGATACTAGTTAGCCCTTTCTAAATGACTGTCCAAAATTATTCATAGTTATTATTAAAATTGTTAAAATTAATAAAATAATGAAATTGAGCCATAATAACGAATAATCCTTATGATACGCGCATGACCTTACCAAAGACTTATTGTGGGGTGTCGTACTGCATAGCATCAGCACAATTACAGCGTAAATGGATATTTGGAACTGAACTATATTACATTTTAATGAGTAAGAATAATGAGTCAGTGTTCATCACGATTGTCGGCCGAAATAACAAAGGGGACCATAATAAATGGGATGACTAAAATATATATAACAGTATTGATTTTATGAATTGGTTACTCCAGTTCTTTTATCAATTCTATTCACGTTATACTGCACCATCAAATATATTGAGAATAACTATTTTAAATTCACCCTTTCAAATAGTATATTTTATCGAGTTATAGATATCGCAAATAAATCAGACAACAAACACAAGTCAACATAATTATTATCAAAATAATAGAAATATAGAGGGAGAGGTGGTCACATAATTGGGGAAAATACATTGGATTATAGTTATACATAGGTAGATCAAAAGCTTATTAATGCAACATGACATGGGCATTAAAGAGAGAAACATAATACAATTACTTGAAATGTTTAAGAATGGAAATAGGAGTCACTTAATTCAATAGATTTAATAACATTTTACACATAATAAAATTGATATAGTCAAATAACTTAGACTAATTAAAGTTAGTAAGATACACTATCATCTTTTAAATTATGCATTCAATAGTTTTAAAACAAAAATACCTTTGCTATAGAATAGAAATGTGAAAAGTTATATAAATGATATAGTCTATAATATATTGTAACAATTAGTGTAAGAGATCCATGTTTTAGACAAACACAATTTTATTGTTACAATATATTATACAGTCATTTTCACTAAAGTCCCTAAATCCCTAAGGTGGTTTAATCGAAAACTTTTACGGCAAGTTAGTCGACACAATTTGCGGTTAAGTGAAATCCAGAGAAAACAAGATAAATATTACGCAAATTCTTTTGATATGTCATCTTATGAAAAAGTGAACTATCAAGACCAAAAAACATTTCATAATAAAGATTTGGATTTAACTTCAATTATTACAGAACATAAAATAATTCTCCCAAGTTGGAATTACAGCATTACTGTAATATTAACAATTATCTAGCCTTTAATAATAAATGTTTAAAAATGATTCAATTATAACAAACTGCAATACTAAAAGTTAGCTGTGACCAACCAGTAAAATTATCCAATTTCCAAAATCACCTTTGACGCAGACAAGAGAACCACTTAACGCAAAAGCAGTTAATAAATAATATTATTTATTAATCGACGTGATAAATTAAAATCAATTCCAAAGTTTTGCTGATAATATTATTGATTTAACGTTAAGTATCAGTTTGATGGAAGATATTAATAATTAACAAAAAGTAATTAGATGTTTGACAACTGATGGTAGACAGAAGTTGATTAGCAATTATTAAAATGTGAAATAATAAAATATCCCAAACAGTAATTTTCCTCAACAATGAAAACATTCTTACCCTCCTTCCTCTGACGTGCTTGAAGAAATTCCTCCTGGTAAAACTTGAGCTCTTTGGCGTCAACATGAGCATGCCTCTTTTCCGACATACTCTGTCTGCCGGGGCCTTCACGGTTGAATCGGGCCGCTCGACTTTCTGAATTGTCGTCCGAATCATCCCTAGAAGAAGTGGACAAACACACACAATAATACTGTGTCGATCGATGTTTTCTGACCAATACGGAAAGAATAAAAAGACACCCACTCTTTAGAGTGAAGATACTCCATGGAGGTAAATCGTCGTGTCTCCTTGACAAAAGCACTGACAGAGTCCACACTGGTCCTGCTCACTGGAATAGTATCGGGTCCGGTCGTAGAAAGAGGACGAGGCAGCACGTCCGGCTTCATGGGGATCGGATGATGGACAACATGGCCTGCGCGAGCCACCTTGATCGAGATCGAAGTTTTGGCGGCAACTATAGCGGCACGAAGCTGTTGGGTAGCCAGCCGGCTGTCGTCTACAATAAGATCTCTAATAATTAATTCTTACGCCCTTGAGAGACTACTCGATCGGTGTGAACAACTACTCGCCTGGGGCTAGATGAGTATCATCAACACAGAGGATTCGATCATTGGGTTCCAAACGGTTATCGGCGTGTGCTGCCCTCCCCGGAACAATTGAGTCGATGTAGACACCCGGAACGAGTCCTGAATCACAGCGCCACTTGACGTTGATGCCCAACCCGGAGGTAGACACAGCAATTTTGAAAGTCAACTCGTCTTCGTGACGTGGAACTATGGCGGGGCTCTACAACATGGAGAAATTGCACAAGTTCTAATAGACAAATTTTAGCAAGTTATAACCATTGATATCGTAATAATAGTTTTCTAGATCGGCAAAATTAATTAAATAATGTCCGTCAATTATTCCAATGTTTATAAAATAGATATTATATATAGAACTAGATTGGACATCTAAAATATTTCTATACTAAAGTATGTTGCATCGCGTGTATGGCAAATC